>VXBT01007683.1:141138-157587 GCA_013400235.1 Oriolus oriolus
GGCGGCCGCGCTCCCGCTGCGGCAGCGCCCCCGCTCCGCTCCCTCCGCCCGGGCCTGGAGCCGCTCCCGGTGCCGCTCCCGGCCTGCGCCCGGGGCCGCGCCGCCCTCCGCGGGTGTCCCTGGGAAACGGAGTCCCTGCGAAATGGAGTCCGGCCCCGCCCCGCCCGCACTCCACCGCCCGGCACCGCCCCGAGGGCCAGGACCGCAGCCCCGGGAGGGATCAGAGGCGCGTCCGGCAGTGGAACCATCCCCGCGGAGCCGCCAATCCCCGCCTCCCGGAAAACATCCATGAGGAAAAACATCC
Source organism: Oriolus oriolus (assembly GCA_013400235.1). NCBI lineage: Eukaryota > Metazoa > Chordata > Aves > Passeriformes > Corvidae > Oriolus > Oriolus oriolus. The sequence goes on from VXBT01007683.1 coordinate 141,443, forward strand.
CGAGAGAAGAATGAGCCGGAATGTGTTCGCACAGCAGGGTGTGAGGGTTCCCTCAGTAACTCATGGATAGACACGGACACAGACACGCACACATAGGCGGACACACGCGGACGTGCATCACTGGCAGCTGCCAGATCTGGGGGTCGGATGTGGGAAAACACATTGCAAAAAGCCTTTGCCGCGGCGTGAAGTTCTGTCGTGCAGCATTTCTCTTGTAGAAACCTGGTGGGACCAGAGATCGTGCTCGAAGGCAACCAGGAGTAGGAAACAGGTCCTCATAGACAGAGCTCAGCCAATGCCCATGCATGGAACAGGAGTCGAGGGGGCACGGCAGAGCTAGAGAAACCAGCTCTGCAACAGAGAAACAATGAGCAGCCGCCTCCATCCCTTCTCCCTGCACAGGGCACAACAGATGGATTAAAGCCCACACGTGTCTGTTCTGGGACACAGCACCCAGGTGCTGCTTCGTGACAAAATCCAAAATGCAAAGGGAATCATTGCCTCTGAGCTGTCCCAGGACACCGTGGTCCTCCCTGTTCTATCCCCTACTGCTTTCACAGTTTCCTGGTTGCTTTGTCACTCTTTATCTTTCCTGTCCAGTTTCTCCCCACTGAAGTTCATCCCTGCTCTATCTCTGATACTAGCACTGTCACATGGCCCTTAGACCATCTCCTCCCCAGACACAATTCTCTGTTCCAGCTCCTTTTGCCTTGCACACAGCTCTCCACCAGCTCCTGCCTTGGTTGTTTATCTCATTTCTCTCTCATTTATCTTTCAGAGATCAGATCCTCCTTCCTCACAGTCTGACTGTGACAACTCTTCACACCCACACTTGTGCGATACTGGGCAGAGCCCAGTGCCCCAGGAACGGCCTGGGACACCTGGGACACCAACCCAGGGCAGGAAAGGTACTGTATTCCTCAGACTGTGGAGTCAGAAATAATCCTGCAATGAACAGAAAGAGACCAATAACTGAGTGACACCAGCGCTTGAGGCACTGGTGAGGGACTGACGAGGCACTGGTAAGACACTGGCAAGGAACTGATCCTCGTGCAGGCAGGAGAAGGTGAAAGTTCTCCTTTCCGCTTCACTGTTCACAACAGGCAGGGGCTGTGAAACTGGGAAGGAAGGAAGGAAGGAATTTATGAAGTCATTGAATCACAGAAGGGGTTGCATGGGAAGGGACCTTAACGCCCATCCAATCCCATCAACCTGCCATGGGCAGAGACACCTTCCACTATCCCAGGTTGCTCCAAGCCCTCTCCAACCTGGCCTGGAACACTTCCAGGGATGGGGCAGCCACAGCTTCTCTGGGCACCCAGTGCCAGGGCCTCCCCACCCTCACAGGGAAGGATTTCTTCTCAATATCCCATCTAACCCTGCCCTCTGGCAGTGGGAAGCCATTCTCCCTTGTCCTGGCACTCCATTTTTAAACATTGGGGTTTATTGAGCTTTCATTTGCCTCAACTGCAGTGTCTGTAACAGAGATATCCTGCTGTGTCTGCCACAGCAATCCTGTAATAGAGCAATCCTGCCACATGGAACATGAACCTGTGACTTCATACTAATTATTATTTCTGGGGCAGTACCTGGAGTGATGCATCAGCTGGTGTTGTGCCCTGTCAGAAATCATCAAGGGAGCCAGGAAATATGGGCGTGATGGCAGGATCTGTGAGAAAGACAATGAATTGGCCATCAGGAATTAGAAAGATGAAATTTAAATTTTCAGGCCAGCTCTGAGCATTTGTACAAGTGTAGGACTTGCAAGTGTAGGATGGTCCCAGCTCTGTTTCCTATAAATGGAGGGGCAGTACAATGGAGCAAGCCTGTGATGCTTTGAGGATGGTTTTGATGATCTACCTAAGCCTCAGCAGAAGTGCAAGATTGTGGCAGGGACAAAGACAAGAATTACAGTTCTGCATAGAGCTCAGGGGTTTGACAAAATGTGTCTCTCGATGGGGACCTTGCCCAGCCGCTCTCCATTGTTTAACATCAGTCCTGGCTGCCCAGAGAGGTTTCAGACGACTGGAGATGCCAGTGAGATGCCCAGTCAGAAGCACAGCCAGAAGGAGGGTCCAGGGAACCCCAGGCCTGCCAGCCTGACCTTGGTGCCTGGGCAGGCCATGAACAGATCACCCCGAGTGTCACTACGCAGCATGTGCAGAACAACCAGGGCAGGCAGTTTGGAGTTGTGACAGGCAGGTCCTGCCTGACCAACCTGATCTGCCTCTGTGACACTGTGACCTTCTCAGTGGCTGAGGGAAAGGCTGTGGATGTGTCTGCCTGGACTCGAGTAAAGCTCTGACACCGTTTCCCACAACATTCTCCTGGAGAACCTGGCTGCTCCTGGCCTGGACAGGTGCACTGTTTGCTGGCTCATGGCTGGGCCCAGGCAGGGGTGGGCAATGGGGCTACATCCGGCTGGGGCCGGGCACCAGTGGGATTCCCTGGGCTCAGTACTGGGGCCAGTCCTGGTTAATGTCTGTATCAATGCTCTGGACAAGGGGATTGAGGGCACCTCAGCCAGCTCACAGAGGACACCAGGCTGGGCAGGAGCATGGACCTGCAGGAGGGCAGGAACCTCTGCAGAGGGGTCTGGAAAGGCTGGATGGCCCTTCCCCAGCACTGTTGCCCTTCCCTGGACACGTTCCAGCCCCTCAATGTCCTTCTTAGTTGGGAGGGGCCCAAAACTGTCCCAGGATTGGAGGTGACAAAACGGTGCCCAGCACAGGCCTGGCCAGGGCCTGTGGCCACACTCTGGCTGATATCAGCCAGGTGCCATTGGCCTCTTGCCCATCTGGGCACACCTGGGCTCCTGTTCAGCCACTGTCACCAGCACCCCCAGGTCCTCTTCCAGCTTTCCAGCTGCTCTGCCCTAGGCCCAGGTCAGTGCAGGGGGCTGTGGTGACACAAGGGCAGGACCCAGAACCCAGCCTCAGTGAACCTCATCCCGTAGGCCTTGGCCCGTCCATCTGGCCTGTCCTGATCCTGTTTAGGCTCTGCAGAGCCTAAACNGTTGTGATGGGCCCAAAACTGTCCCAGGATTGGAGGTGACAAAACGGTGCCCAGCACAGGCCTGGCCAGGGCCTGTGGCCACACTCTGGCTGATATCAGCCAGGTGCCATTGGCCTCTTGCCCATCTGGGCACACCTGGGCTCCTGTTCAGCCACTGTCACCAGCACCCCCAGGTCCTCTTCCAGCTTTCCAGCTGCTCTGCCCTAGGCCCAGGTCAGTGCAGGGGGCTGTGGTGACACAAGGGCAGGACCCAGAACCCAGCCTCAGTGAACCTCATCCCGTAGGCCTTGGCCCGTCCATCTGGCCTGTCCTGATCCTGTTTAGGCTCTGCAGAGCCTAAACTCAAGTTAATCAATAACTGTTGAGAGCTTCAAGGGATTAAACCCTTCAAGCCATAAACTCACCCAGGCAGGGAGTCTGAGCTGAGCCTGGGGACAGGGAAAGCATCTGGGGGATCCCCAGGTCCTGCCCCAGCCTCTCCTGGGCTCTGTCCCCTCCATGTCTCCCTCCTGGTGCCCCTTGGCCCCGCGGTGGGACCTTCCCTTGCCCTCGTGTGCTGGGAGTGTCTGAGCTGGAGCTCCTGTTCCCCTGGCAGCCCTCCCAGTGCCTGGGCAGGTGCCGATGACACCCCTGTGCCTTGGCGCTGCTGAGCAGGGCTGGCACCGCACCAGCACCGTCTCCCCAACATTCCAGCCCCCATCTGTCAGGCCAGGGCCTTGGGAGGGGACACAGCCAGGACAGCTGACCCAGCTGACCACAGGGATATGCCAGACCACGTGACCTTAGCTCAGAAAAGGAGGAGGAAGGGGGCAAATTTGTTATTTACAATGTTTGCCTTCTGAAGAAATGGCTCTAAGTGCTGGAGCCCTGCTTTCTGGGAAGTGGCTGGACTTCACCTGCTCATGAGTAGAGAATAAAATATTTTTTTTCCCTTTGCTTATGCAACCTTTTGTTTTTGCTGAATTATTTCAACTTACCACACCTGGGTGGGGGCTGAGAGGATTTATCAGGGGGTTCCTGCCTGTCCCTGGGGCTGGAGAGGACAGTGGCTTCTCTGAGTCTTGTGGGGGAATGGTAAAATTGCCCAGGAGCAGGGAGAGTGTCTGGATCCAAGCCCAGCCGTCCCAGCTATAAAAAGCAGGAGGAACCACATGCTCCCTGTCCAGGAGCGCAGGGAGGAGCTGAGAGCAGCACCCGGACCCTGCACCCACCACAGGGCACCGGTAACACTTTGGGCCGGGGTTCTGGCAGTGATGCCGTGGAGCTGTGGGGACCAGGCCGGGGTGCTGGATGTGTGGGGAACAACAGCCCATGGGACCAGGGTCGGGGTCAGGGCAGTGCTGGGACGTGGCCAGGGGGCTCCTGGCCGGAGGTGCAGCCGGGGTTCCCCCCTCTCCCTGGGCTGTCCCCTCTCCCCCTTCCCATGTCCTCAGTCCCTCACAGAGGAACCGGCCGCATCCCCCCCAGAGTCCCTGCGGTGCCCAGGGGGGTCCCTGGGGAGTCTGCCTGCCATGGAACTCCTGTCACTGGTGCTGGTGCTGCTGGCTGGGACCCTGGCTACCAGCATCCACCTACACAGGTGGGACCGTGGTGCTGCCATCAGGGAGATTGCACTGGACATGGCCCCCAGCTCCTTCGATGACCGGTACCTGCGCCGCCACTTCAAAATGGTGAGGGCGCTGCCAGTACTCAACCACACTGAGCTCCTCCCCTACAGTGACTACGCTGAGGCCTGGAACAGGGCCGCGGCCAAATGGGGCAGCCACCCCTCCGTGGGGTCGCTGCTGCAGCTGGAACAGGCCATCGCCCTCCTGGCCTGCACCATGGACGAGGGCCTGTACCTGGAGTTCAACAAGGCCATGCGCGTGGCCGGGGGCTCCCGGCGGGAACACCTGGACACCTTCCACTTCAAGGTGATGCATTTCCTGCTGACTGAGGCCCTGAGTGACCTGCGGGGTGCCCAGGCCCACCCCCACTGCCTGCACGTGTACCGGGGCATCAATGGATCATCCGCTTTGGCCAGTTCGCCTCCGCCTCCTTGCTGAAAAATGTCAGCGAGTCCTACAGCACCAGAACCACCTTTGAGGCGGACACCTGCCATGGTGCCGACATCCGGTACTTCTCCAACTACCCCGAGGAGGAGGAGGTCCTCATCCCACCCTTTGAGACCTGCAAGGTCACCAACATCACCCACCGAGGGGAAGACATCTACATCCACCTCCGCTCCCACGGCGTGCACAGCAAATACAACTGCGCGTGGTTCCGAGGTGACGTCCCTGGGGTGGGGACACCTGCAGCTGGGTGGCACAAGGGCACCAGCGCTGCTGGGACAGGAGGGTTGGTGGTGGGGCAGGTGAGGGGGGTGGCGGGGCTTTGGGTGCGTGGCATCGCACGGCTCCAGCTGCTTTCCTGGGGTGGCATGGCCTGGCACAGGAGAGCATGGGATGGGGTGGGATGTCATGGTGTTGTCCTGAGGGTGGGCTTGTTTCCAGGAGGCAGCACTATTTCACACCCCAAGGTGAGGGATTTCTATTTTTTATTCTACTTTGCACAAAGTAGGGAGCTCCCCCTGACCCCCTTCTCTGGCCTCCCCAGGCAGAAGCAATCCCAGAGACCCCCAGGCCTCACTGGACTCCTCCTGGCAGCACTGGCAGCTGTCACCAGCACCCACTGAGCCACGAGGTCACCATGCCTGCTGAAGACAAGGTGTCAGGGATGGAACCACCAGCATCACCAGGATGGCAGAACTGGCTGGGGGTGCAGAGAGCCCCCCTGAAGGGTGGACACTGGACAAGCCCTGTGGACACCCTCCCTGAGCCGTGGCTGGGGCATCGGGGTGCAGCTGCATGGGTTGGGGGAGGAGGGGCACAGTGGGGATTTTCTTCTCTTTTTGGCTTTTTTTCTCCTTTCCCATATTTTTAACTTTTCTTTGAAATTATTAAACTGGTTCTAACTCAATCCATGAGATTCCTTTCCATTTTTCTCCACCTGATCCTGCTCTGGTGACTTTGGACATGGGCCTGGAGTGACAGCACAAGGAGAATGGCTTCCCACTGCCAGAGGGCAGGGTTAGATGGAATCTTGGGAAAAAATCTTTCCCTGTGAGGTGGAGGGGAGGCCCTGGCACAGGGTGCCCAGAGAAGCTGTGGCTGGCCCACTCCTGGAAGTGTTCCAGGCCAGGTTGGACTGAGCTTGGAGCAACCTGGGATTGTGGAAGGTGTCCCTGCTCATGGTATGGAGCAGAACGAGATGAGCTTTAAAGTCCCTCCAACCCACCACCATCCTGGGATTCCATGATAATATGGAATGAGAGTAAGAAATCCATTTCAGCTTTTTGCCATATTTGGGCTGCTTCTTCCATCCTTTTTTTTCCCCCCCTACCTCTCCTAGCTTTATTTCCCAGTTTTCCACCTCATGTTACAACAAAACTCCTCTTGATTCCGGCAGATTTCTGCCACCATCTCTATGAAAGTGGAAATAGCTTTTTATTTCAACATCCATCTTTCCACACATCTCATTCCTAAGGTTTTCAAGAGACACTAAAATAATCATTAACTGTGCCAGACACATAAATTCCATAAAGCCTGCTAAATTCAGTCCCACATGCTGCCCTGGGAGCTGGGATCCCAGGAAAAGCTGGAGGTTTGGAGACCCGGCTGAGTCACCTTCAGGAACTGGCACAGCCTCCTGCCTCCGTCAGCCACATGCCTCGACCAAACTTATCCTGGATCCCCCTGCGGAGGGATCTGGCCAGGCGGGATGGGATGGGATGGGATGGGATGGGATGGGATGGGATGGGATGGGATGGACGGGCCAAGGTCAGTGCTGCGAGGGTCAGCACAGCCAAGTGCCAGTTCCTGCCCCTGGGTCACAACGACCCCATGGAAGGCTCCAGGCTTGGGACAGAGGGGCTGGAAATCTGGAAAAGGATCTGGGGGTGCTGGTGACAGAGTTTTCCAGGGGATGGGATCCTGCTGCAGAGCTTCCTCGGGGATCAGATCCCACTGTGGAACTTGACTGGGGATGGGATCCCGCTGCAGTTTCCCGGGGACTCACTGTGGACCTCCCCTTGTGAGCTCACTCCTCATCTCCATGGACACAGCTCCCAAACACTTGGTCTCCAGGACCGGTCTGGCCAGCAGCAAACAGGAAGCAGTGGGACCAGGAAAGCAGCTGGAAAACCTGGGAGCAGGGAAGGTCAGTGCCTTAAAATCACAAATTTTGTACAATCCCAACTTCGTCCTTTTCCCATGGGGATTGGGAATTCTCTGACCCTCACACATCTCCCTGCATGAACCCCCCAAAATTCCAGCATGAGTGCAGCCTGTGCTGGGATTTTAGTGGATTTATTCTGTTTTTCATCAATCTCCTGGAATTTTGCAATTTTTTCCATAAAAATTGACATGAGTTGTATTAGGAAATGAGAATTTTTAATTACAAATATTCACTAAAACCATTGGGCTTGTCAGACTCCAGCTCTAAATCCTGAATTCCAGCGTTCTGCACTGGAATAAAGAGTCCAGAAATTCAGCCAATCCTGAAATGAATGCTAAAAAGTGTTTAAAAACCTGAATCTCATTAAATTAACACTGATAAATATTATTTAAAAGAGTCCCCTGAAACTGGGATGTGAGGTGCTGGTTTAGGACAGGAGATACTGCTTTGGGATGCAGCTGCCTCTTCAAACACTGGAATCAGTGAGGGAGGAGCCGGATGTATTTGCACTTTTTCTTCCAAACTGCAGGAATATCCTAATGTTATATGGCAAAAAAGAGAAATAATTTTTAAAAATGTTCATTTTTGGTTTCCTCCTGAGGCAGTTCAGGATGGGAAATGCAAATCCAGGCATGGCACCTGCATTTCCACCCCAAACAGTTCTGGGTGAAACATTTGAGCTGCTGGAAGAACCAGTTGGAAACACAAGGGCAGGACTGGGGCAAAAATATTCACTCTGAACTGGTCTTTTTTCCTTCTGTTCCAGTTTTTCACTGTTCAGTTGGGATAGGGCATCCAAATCCAAGGGGAAAGAAGACCCTGTGACTGCTGGGAAAAACAAGAAAAAGAATGGGGACCAAGGATGGAGAGGCACCCAAAGAAATAATTGACATGGAAAACCCCCCCCAGGAGAGGAAAATGTACCTGCAGGAGGAATGCAGGATCCTCACCGAACACCTGGACACATACCTGGGAAGAGCGGAGCAGCTCCTGCAGGGAAACAAATGCCTGGAAAAGGAAGCCGAGGGGATTCGGGAGCAGAGCCAGGCTTACCTGTCCTGCAGAGCAAAGTGCAGCCAGGACCCCCCGGACATGGTCATCACCCTGAACGACCAGAATTGCCAGGATCTGGCCCAAATCCAGGTGCAGAAGGAGGAGCTGATCCCACGGTATGCTGCGAAGGAGCAGGAGGTGAGGAGCTCCCTGAAGGACACGGAGGCCGAGGCCGCGCTCCTGGACACGGAGCTGGAGGAGCTGGAGCCGTACAGGGAGCTGCTGGTCCAGGCGGAGCAGAGGGTGAAGGCGCTGGAGAAGGAATTGCGGGTCACCAGGATACGGTGTGCTGAGGAAACNCCACCATCCTGGGATTCCATGATAATATGGAATGAGAGTAAGAAATCCATTTCAGCTTTTTGCCATATTTGGGCTGCTTCTTCCATCCTTTTTTTTCCCCCCCTACCTCTCCTAGCTTTATTTCCCAGTTTTCCACCTCATGTTACAACAAAACTCCTCTTGATTCCGGCAGATTTCTGCCACCATCTCTATGAAAGTGGAAATAGCTTTTTATTTCAACATCCATCTTTCCACACATCTCATTCCTAAGGTTTTCAAGAGACACTAAAATAATCATTAACTGTGCCAGACACATAAATTCCATAAAGCCTGCTAAATTCAGTCCCACATGCTGCCCTGGGAGCTGGGATCCCAGGAAAAGCTGGAGGTTTGGAGACCCGGCTGAGTCACCTTCAGGAACTGGCACAGCCTCCTGCCTCCGTCAGCCACATGCCTCGACCAAACTTATCCTGGATCCCCCTGCGGAGGGATCTGGCCAGGCGGGATGGGATGGGATGGGATGGGATGGGATGGGATGGGATGGGATGGGATGGGATGGGATGGGGCCAAGCTGGCTGCNCCTGGGTCACAACGACCCCATGGAAGGCTCCAGGCTTGGGACAGAGGGGCTGGAAATCTGGAAAAGGATCTGGGGGTGCTGGTGACAGAGTTTTCCAGGGGATGGGATCCTGCTGCAGAGCTTCCTCGGGGATCAGATCCCACTGTGGAACTTGACTGGGGATGGGATCCCGCTGCAGTTTCCCGGGGACTCACTGTGGACCTCCCCTTGTGAGCTCACTCCTCATCTCCATGGACACAGCTCCCAAACACTTGGTCTCCAGGACCGGTCTGGCCAGCAGCAAACAGGAAGCAGTGGGACCAGGAAAGCAGCTGGAAAACCTGGGAGCAGGGAAGGTCAGTGCCTTAAAATCACAAATTTTGTACAATCCCAACTTCGTCCTTTTCCCATGGGGATTGGGAATTCTCTGACCCTCACACATCTCCCTGCATGAACCCCCCAAAATTCCAGCATGAGTGCAGCCTGTGCTGGGATTTTAGTGGATTTATTCTGTTTTTCATCAATCTCCTGGAATTTTGCAATTTTTTCCATAAAAATTGACATGAGTTGTATTAGGAAATGAGAATTTTTAATTACAAATATTCACTAAAACCATTGGGCTTGTCAGACTCCAGCTCTAAATCCTGAATTCCAGCGTTCTGCACTGGAATAAAGAGTCCAGAAATTCAGCCAATCCTGAAATGAATGCTAAAAAGTGTTTAAAAACCTGAATCTCATTAAATTAACACTGATAAATATTATTTAAAAGAGTCCCCTGAAACTGGGATGTGAGGTGCTGGTTTAGGACAGGAGATACTGCTTTGGGATGCAGCTGCCTCTTCAAACACTGGAATCAGTGAGGGAGGAGCCGGATGTATTTGCACTTTTTCTTCCAAACTGCAGGAATATCCTAATGTTATATGGCAAAAAAGAGAAATAATTTTTAAAAATGTTCATTTTTGGTTTCCTCCTGAGGCAGTTCAGGATGGGAAATGCAAATCCAGGCATGGCACCTGCATTTCCACCCCAAACAGTTCTGGGTGAAACATTTGAGCTGCTGGAAGAACCAGTTGGAAACACAAGGGCAGGACTGGGGCAAAAATATTCACTCTGAACTGGTCTTTTTTCATTCTGTTCCAGTTTTTCACTGTTCAGTTGGGATAGGGCATCCAAATCCAAGGGGAAAGAAGACCCTGTGACTGCTGGGAAAAACAAGAAAAAGAATGGGGACCAAGGATGGAGAGGCACCCAAAGAAATAATTGACATGGAAAACCCCCCCCAGGAGAGGAAAATGTACCTGCAGGAGGAATGCAGGATCCTCACCGAACACCTGGACACGTACCTGGGAAGAGCGGAGCAGCTCCTGCAGGGAAACAAATGCCTGGAAAAGGAAGCCGAGGGGATTCGGGAGCAGAGCCAGGCTTACCTGTCCTGCAGAGCAAAGTGCAGCCAGGACCCCCCGGACATGGTCATCACCCTGAACGACCAGAATTGCCAGGATCTGGCCCAAATCCAGGTGCAGAAGGAGGAGCTGATCCCACGGTATGCTGCGAAGGAGCAGGAGGTGAGGAGCTCCCTGAAGGACACGGAGGCCGAGGCCGCGCTCCTGGACACGGAGCTGGAGGAGCTGGAGCCGTACAGGGAGCTGCTGGTCCAGGCGGAGCAGAGGGTGAAGGCGCTGGAGAAGGAATTGCGGGTCACCAGGATACGGTGTGCTGAGGAAACCCACGCCATCAGGAGCAGGTTCCTGCAGGAAAAGGCCGACTGTGAGCAGGAATTCCACCAGAGGATGCAGGAGCTCACCTGCAGAGCACAGGAGGTAGCGCTCCAGGCTCTGATCCAGCACGTGGAACAGGTGAAAGCGGAGAACAGGCACCTGCGCCAGGAGCTGCTCGGCCTCCTCCAACACTGCCAGCTCCTCAGGGACGCCAAAATCCGGATGCAGGACCAGCAGGAGCAGCTGCTCCGGGAGAACCAGTGCGCCCAGCAGGCAGCACTGCTCACACCAGCACGAGGCCCACGGCGCCGCCGGGACCAGCTGCCGCGCTCACCCGTCAGGGGTGGCCACTGACCCCAAACCTGTCCATGACCTGGAGAAATAAACCTGGAAGCAACCAAATCCTTTTGGCAGTGGAAGCACGGAGGGGTTTGAGTTCTGGTCACAAGGATCGATAAAATATATTTATGGACTAGATCCATATCCATGTTCTCCTTCTGTCCTAGGGAGGTGGTGGCTGCCCCATCCCTGGAAGGGTTCAAGGCCAGGCTGGACGGGGCCAGGAGCAGCCTGGTCCAGGGGAAGGTGTCCCTGCCCATGGCAGTGGGGTGAGACTGGGTGGGCTTTAAAATCCCTCCAACCCAAAGCATTCCAGAATTCCATGAAATGGCTTTCAGTACAAATGGCTCATGAGAGAGAGACCTGTGTCCACAGCAGCAGCTCTTGGGCTCTGCAGGGGGGAGGTCCCGGGGACCATTCCCAGGAGCTCTGATGTCACTGGGAGCAGATGGGATCAAGCTGGAGTTCTGCTCCAGGCTCTGGCTGAGATCCAGGTATGAATTGCCACACCGACAGAGGCTTCCGTGGTCAATCCCCACACAACTGCCAGGGAAAAGCCTGGTAATCAGCTCATACAAAAAAACCCTAAAACAACATCAGTGGCTGTAAACTGCGGTGATTTCAGCCACCCCTGGATTTGGCTGCAGGTAAAGGACTCTCCAGAACACTCACACAAACTCACCAGCTCTGGTGCTGCCGAGTGTCCCTGTGCCGGGTGGGGGTTTGGAAGGACAGGGCACTCAGGTGTGTTGTGATCCCAGCCCGGTTATTCCGGCCACCTCTCCCAACAGCCATGGAAGCGAAGATCTCCACACCAGGGAGTACACACCAGAAAATGCTGACAAATCAGGATTTTCCCTGATTCCCACCGAGCTGAACCGTTTACCCAAGATGAAGCTGATGTGAACAGATCTGTCCAAGCATGAGCGAGATGCTGAGCAACCTCCTTGTGCAGCTGCTTTGCATCAGGCTGCTGCTTCCCAAGTGATTTGGGCTCTTCCTGCTCACCTACTGAGTATGAAGAATACTCTGATGGGGTGTCCAGATGCAGGATTTCAGCTGGTGATTAATTATTCACATCAAAGGGACTTGGAAAAAAGTGTTTTCACACTGGGAAGGGTGGGGGGAAACAGGAGTGACAGCTACAGGAATGGACTGGAGCCAGTTTCAGGTGAATTCAGTCTCCTGTAATCAAGAAACGCCTGAATGAGCTTACTGAAGAACCTGTACCCATTGGGGGTGAGACCTCCAGCCAGATTTTTCAGGGAAGCAATCTTCAGCAGAGGAGCAGGAGCCTCTGAGCTCCCTTTTGCCCCAAAATGATCCAGCTCAAAAGCCTGGAGCCAATCCTGTCCCGCTGGCACCAGGCTCTGGGGTTCAGTGCTTCTCCAGCCTCCACTGCAGCTGCTCCTGCTCCACACCAGGACTCTTGGCCCACAGGGAGGCCCCGGTCTGAGGAGCGCTGGAGGTTCAGACCCCTCCTCCAACACGGAGCTGGAGTCTGTGAGCCCCCGGCTGCGGGGCCGAGATGTGCAGGCCCATCCCCAGCAGCCTCTTGGCCTCTCCTTCCCCCCGGTGCCGCTTCCTTCAGGGATTACAAAAGTCGGACTCTCGGATCGCAGGATGGGCTGGGCTGGGAGGGACCTTTAAAGCTGATCCCGTCCAGCCCCTGCAATGGGCAGGGACGTCCTGGCCCAGAGCCTCGTCCAGCCCGGCCCTGGCCACGCTCAGGCCCTGAGCTCCAGCACTCGAGGAAGAAGGTCCCGTGCTTACCCAGGCATTTTGGGATATTTTCCCTGAACACCAGAGCCTCCTTCGACAGGTGCCCCCAGACACAGCTGCTCAGCAGTTGGTGCAGCCACCCGCGAAAGCTCGGGGCTGCCAAGGACAGCAGCACAGCTGCTGCAGACACAGCATCCCCAAATCTCTGCATCCCCAAATCCCTGCATCCCAGCTGCTGCAGACACGGCATCCCTGCATCCTGGCATCCCAAAATCCCTGCATCCCAGCATCCCGAAATTCCTGCAACCCAGCTGCCATAGACACGGCATCCCTGCATCCTGGCATCCCAAAATCCCTGTATCCCAACATCCCAGCATCCCGAAATTCCTGCAACCCAGCTGCCACAGACACAGCTTCCCTGCGTTCCAGCAGCTATAGACATGGCATCCCAGCACCCCAAAATCCCTGCATCCCTGCATCCCAGCTGCCATAGACACTCAGCATCCCAAAATCCCAAAATCCCTGCATCCCAGCTGCCATAGACACTCAGCATCCCAACATCCCAAAATCCCTGCATCCCAGCTGCCATAGATGCTCAGCATCCCAACATCCCAAAATCCCTGCATCCCAGCTGCCATAGATGCTCAACATCCCAACATCCCAGCTGCTGTAGACACAGCATTCCAGCACCCCAGCTGCTCTAAACACAGCACCGGGACACCCCAGCATCCCAACATCCCAGCTGTGCTGACTCAGCATCCCGGCTCTGCTCCAGGCTGAGCCATTCCAGCCCAGGCTGAGTTTCCCAGGCTCTGCTGCAGGATGTGCCCAAGCTTGGCAGCAACCCCCAGAGGGAGGCTGGGCTCAGAACTCCTTGCTGCAGTTCCTTGGAGATCCTCATTCTGCTTAGATTTGGATTTCTAAACTAAAAGGATCATTTCCTCCAGACCCCTGCTGGATCCGAGTTCTGTGGAATTCCTGAGCACAGGCTGAGCTCACAGTTCCTCTGGATCAGGGCTCCCTCGTGGCACCCCCAGCCCCTCCCTGTGCCAGGACAGGAGCCCCCAAGGGTGACACCCCCCCACCCCGAATTCCCCCTTGGCTCCACCCCAACCCCTCGGGGCCCATCCCGGAGGGAAACAGCTGCTCCTGCCCCAAAGGTGCTGCAGGGCCCTGACCCGAGTGTGGCTGGAGGGAGCTCGGGGTTGGGTGGGGCACCCACAGCACCTCTTTAGGCCCAGCCCCGCTCCTCAGGGTGCCAGCCCGGGCTGAGGAGGTGCCAAGCCAGGTTGTGGAGATGCCAGTGCAGCGCCTGCCCTGTGCCAGCCTGGGCTGAGGAGGTGCCAGACCCGTGCCAGCTGAGAGCCGTGGGGGCTCAGCCTGGAGAAAAGGAGGCTCAAGGGAGATCTTCTCACTCTCCATGACTCTGTGACAGGAAGGTGGAGCTGGGAGAGGGTGAGGCTCTACTCCCAGGGAAAAAGCAATAGGACAAGCGGACTTGGTCTTAAGCTGTGCCAGGGGATGCTTAGGTTGGACCTTAGGAAGAATTCTTTCACAGAAAGGGTGATTGGATATTGGAATGGGCTGCCCAGGCAGGTGGTGGGATCATGGTCCCTGCAGGAGTTTAGGGAAAGCCTGGATGTGGACTCGGTGCCGTGGTCGGGCGACAGGGCGGGGATCGGTCACAGGCTGGACTGGACGACCTCAGAGGTCTTTTCCAACCTCAGTGGTTCTGTGGTTCTGTAATTCACTGATTCTGTGGATTCCCTGTCAAAGCTCAGGAAATCTGCAGGTCAGGAAACTCCAGCAGAGGAACAAACTGGCCATGCCCAGACAAGAGGCCTGACGAGATTACCAAGCCCCCTCCAAGACCCAAAGGGGAGAAGGGGAAAAGAAAAGAGAAAAATAAAAAGAAAAAACTCTTACCCTTTCCCTCTGCAACATTTCTCTGACTGCCCTTTACTTCTTTGGAGATTCATTTATTTGCATTCATGCCCAAATTCAGTTAATTTCCACATATTCAGGATTTAAGCCCAACCAAGCTCTATTTCCACACCCCAATTCCTTTAACCCTAATGGGCCTCAGCACCCACAGACCCCCTGCCCTTTCCCTCGCTCCATGCTGCCAGGGCCACGCGCTGGGATCAGCTCTGACCCTGACCCTGACCCACACCCACCTTGTCTGCCTCAACTGTGCCAGAGATTCCCATTAAAGGGAAGGGATCCTGCTTTTCCACTGCTCCCCAAAAACTGATCGAAAGAGAAAACCAACCTTAGGGCTGGAATTCTTTTCTTCAAAGCCTTTGTGGGCCAGAACTCAAGTCATGGGCTTATGGGCATTTCCCAAAAATCCCAGAGTTCCATTTGATCTGCCAGAATGGATCAACTTTTGGCTTCAGGAAAAGAAAGACAGGATTGGCCGTTATTCCTTTCTTTTGCCTCAGATCCCCCATTTCAGCATCAGGTTGGACCATTTCACGTGCTATGATGAAAAACCCCAGAACTGTGGTTTGCTTGAAATTCCTGCAGTGAAACAACACCTCTGCCAAGTATTTTTCAGTGAAAACCAGGCCCTGCCAGCTGACAAAACTTTCAGTAATTTAAATTATTTAAATCTCAGTAATTTAAAATATTTAAGAGATATGGACAAGATGATTCCACAGCTCCTTCGGCCACAGCCTTCACTACCCCAACTGCAATGAAGAACTAAAGCTCAGCAGCACAGCTAAGGAATCCTTCTCACACTTTGCAAAAAACCTGCAGGATTTTTAAAATCTGTAGTAAATAAGGCAAATTCTAAACATTTTCCTCTCACTATCGCTTGCTCCCATGCGGAGCTCCGAGCCCTGCTGAGGGCCACGATCAGCTGCATCTACAACTCATGGAAATGTCACTGCATCATTTTAGCTTTAAAATAACTCAGATATTTTCTTATGGCTGAAATTTTTAAACCCCCCAATAATGAAAAGAGACAATTTACAAAAATAATTCAATTAACCAGCATGTGGTCACATATTCCCAGATGTGAACAGCTGGCACTGCCACAAGCAGTTTTGTGGTTATATATTGCCATTTAACATTTTGTGGCACACGAGAGTCTTAAGGCCACTTAAGGAACCCCTGGCAAAGGCATCAGCAAAAGCGGGTTTGAAATAAAAGCATAAGCACGGCAAGGTTCTTCTGCAAAGCTCAGTCTGCTACTCCCTCAATGGTTAATGCACACAGAGAAAAAGATCTGGTATCGC
>VXBT01007684.1:1883-15701 GCA_013400235.1 Oriolus oriolus
CCCCAACCATAATTCTGCATTTGAAGCAGCATTGAAGACTTCCTGTGGTTAAAGGCTGGGAGATTGCATCTGCCATTGCCATGTCTCAGGATGAGATTAGGTCAGGCTGATGTGATTTGTTCCTACCATTCCATACAGACCGTTACTCATCACCTCGTTATCTTCTGGAGGCTTCCACGGAGAATTGATTGCTTGTGCCGTGTCTTTGGTGGCTGCTGTCAGGCCACCTGCTCTGTGACACTGCTTCTTTTTCCCCTCAGCAGTGGTGGCCCGGGTTATGTTTGGTTTTGCAGCCTGGGGATGTGCAAGCACAGCTCTGGTTCCTCTCCCACCATGTCCCACACTTTTTATTGCTGCTGGTGCTGCTCTTGTTGGCTGTTTGCAGATGGCTTTTTAGTGAAGGCTGGAGCAAAAAGACAGCGAATGCTTTGGCTGGTTCCTTTTAGTGGTAGACGGCATCGCTCCTTCCCTCTCCATCCCTCTGTGTTTCCTGCTGCTGCAAACTGAGGCTGAAGACTCTCCTCATCCTCCTCTGGGCAGAGAATGGATGGAGAGCAGCCCCAGGGAGAAGGACCTGCGAGGTGTTGATGGGTGCAAAACTGGATGTGCTCCAGCTTGGAAACCCCCCGTGCCCTGTGCTGATCCCCCAGCAGGGGCAGCAGGGGAGGGGGATTCTGCCCCTCTGCCCCTGTGCTCAGGTGAGACCCCACCTGCAGAGCTGCCCCAGCCCTGGGGCCAGCAGCACAAGGACCTGGAGCTGCTGGAGAGAGCCCAGAGGAGGCCCCGGAGCTGCTCCAGGGCTGGAGCCCCTCTGGGAGAGCTGGGGGTGCTCACCTGGAGAGGAGAAGGCTCCAGGGAGAGCTCAGAGCCCCTTGCAGGGCCTAAAGGGGCTCCAGGAGAGCTGGAGAGGGACTGGGGACAAGGGATGGAGGGACAGGACACAGGGAATGGCTTCCCACTGCCAGAGGGCAGGGATGGATGGGATATTGGGAAGGAATTGTTCCCTGTGAGGGGGTGAGGCCCTGGCACAGGGTGCCCAGAGCAGCTGTGGCTGCCCCTGGATCCCTGGCAGTGTCCAAGGCCAGGTTGGACAGGGCTTGGAGCAGCCTGGGATGGTGAAAGGTGTCCCTGCCAGCACTGCAGCATTTGAACCCAGCCATTAACCTTTGCTCAGCAAACACTGGCAGCAGCACCCCTGTAAAATGCACGCCTGTGACACTGGAATTGCTCATTTCCCTGCAGGAGCATGCTTGGAAAAATGCTGGGAAATAAGGACTAATTTTTTCAACATTACCCACATGAAACTGTTGGAAATGACATTTCTTTCACTTAAAAAAAATTCTTACACCTGTGTTTGCAAAGGTTTGGCACTGAAGTCCTGTTTCAGGTTTTGCCTTGTCCCAGGTGATTTCCTTCCCTCCCTTGCTCACACCCTCTTGGGATTGCAAAAGGTTTTGTAAAAATCTGCTTTTCAGCCAGGGTGGGAGAGTCCCCAGGTGCAGGAAAAGGGAGGCCAACTCCCTGATTTTGTGTCTTGCTCCAGGGGTGGTTCTGGGGCTGGAGCAGGTCCCATGACCAACCTGTTTCCCTGTGACTTGGCAGAAGTTCCCTTCCCCAGCACCAGCAGATAAAAAGCGGGAAATAAAAGCCAGGCCAGGATGGGCCGACAAAACAGGATGGGGACAGCACATCCCTGTGGGCTGTGGCTGGCCATGGTTATCCCTGCGGGAAGAGCTCGTCCCTGGGATTGGCAACGACCCACTGCTGGCTGGGTGCTCCACAGCACCTCCTTTCCCCGCTGCGCAGCTCCCGGGCCCGTGTGTCCCGGCTGGCACCACCCCGATCCCATATGCCGCTTGCTCGGGGAGTGGGGTGGCTCCTTGCGGGAGCCCAGCCACCACCAGTCCCGCTGTGCTCCAGCCCCGCTGATGGATTCCTCGTGCTAATCCAGAGGGAACTGGACACGGCTGAGCTCACTTGGTGCATATTTTAAGATGGTATCGATGCTGTTGCATTTAAACAAGACAGACTTGCAAACGCAGCTGCAGGGTTAGGGGCAGGGCCAGGGGGCTGCTCCTCGTGGTCACAGCCCTGCGGAGCCGGGAGCTGCTTCCTGGAGAGTGCTGCAGGGAGAGGAGGGGGCAAGGCAAGGCAAGGCAGTGAATCAGGACCTCCCGGGTGACCTGGAGCCATCAGGGTGGGTTACCACCCCAAATAAGTGGAACCTTGCAGTGCTGGGCTGTGCTGGCTTCCCTGGGCACGAGGGAACTGTGCTCTGGGTGCCCACGGCCGGGCTCGGCTTTGCTGTGTCCGGGCCCAAGGGAGAAAACGCTGCCCCAGCCCAGCAGGGAAACAACAAATCCCTCATGGCAAAGCCACAAGGCCCAGGAGGGGAGAGGCGGCCCCTCCGGAGTGTCAGGGCTGGGATACAGAGCCTGGGGTGTGTTTAACCGCTCTGCTTAAACCACAACATCCGAAGGAGAGAGCACCTTCTCCCCGGCCGCCTGCAGAGCCCGTGTGCTGGTAATGCTCTATAAATACATTAGCAATAAATAATGGATAACCTGGATGGGCATTAAAGTGTAAACAGGAGGTGAAGGGCTCTCTCCCATTACCGGTCCCCCGAGAGCCATGCACATCCCTCTCTCCAACTCCGGCTTGATGTTGCTCCAACTGCAGAGCCCTTAGTCACAGCAGTGACAATATCATAGATCAGTGGCTCCAGAGCTGGGAAAAACAAGCCGAAAATAGTCCGGAGGGCAGAGTCTTCCTCCCGATGGCATGCTGGATCTGCCTGCATCAGCGTTTTTGCCTGTGGTGCTCCTCTGCCTGCATGGGCTGACCCTCCCAAGGAGTCAGAGTCCTCTCCATGGCACTCTCCATCCCAGAGAGCTTGGGAGTGCACCTGATTTGGGAGGTTTCATCCCCCTTGGATGTAACTGAAGTGTTGAGCTGTGTCAGCTGGGTATGGTCCCTAAAAGCCACTGCCCCGTGACTGAAGGTGGCCCCATTCCCAAGCTGGGGGGATATTGTCCCCATCACCATGGTGACCATGCCCAGGGATGGTCCCAGGGGGTGGCATGGATGCCCAACTGATGTGCAGAGAGAAAGGAGATTAAATGAGTTTATGGATATGACGTGGGAGGAGATGTCTCATCTGGGGAGGAGACCTGTGCTGAGAGCTGCAGGAGGGGCTGCTCAGAGTCAGTCAGTGTTTGCACAGCAGGGGGGTCCTGTGCTGCTTCCAAGGGTCCTCACAACCCCAAATAAAAGCAAACCTTCCTGGTACCAGCTGTTAATGATACATCCCGGGGCCCACCGTCCTGGTGAGGAGATCAGGGCTTGGAAAACAAGCTGGCTCCGAGCCCTTCTCCTGCAGCCTTGCTCTGCCAGAGCCGGGCATTAATTCATCACCGGTTTGCAAGCAGCTCAGGAGTGAGGAAAGGGATGAGCTCTTCATCTACCCAGCTTTCCTGGGAGCCTCACTGAGCCACGGAGCTGGGATGTGGGAGCTGTGCCAGCCAGGCTCAGGGTCAGGTACCGGCAAATCCGGTGTGTCACGGTCTGGTTGGGCTCCTTGCTTTGTGAGGGGCTCTGGCACCGAGCCCGGACAGCCAGGGTGTCCCAGGGCAGGCCCAGAGCCAGGCTGGGCTCGGGAGGGATTCAGGGATGAGCCGGCAGCACCGGCTGGGAACGGGGCAGTGCCCACGTTCTCCCCTTTGCAAGGGCTGACGCTCCAGGTCTGGCTGAGGCTGGGGGCTGCTGACCTGGGCATGTCCATGTTGTGATTCCTCTGGATTCTCCCCCTCTGTGCTGCCCGTGGGAGACACTGCCTGGAGTCCTGTGCACAGTTCTGGTGCCCCAGCACAAGAATAAGGACATGGGAGTGTTGGAGCAAGTCCAGAGGAGGCCGTGGAGTTGATAAGGGGAATGGAGCACCTGCCCCATGGAGACAGGCTGGGAGAACTGGGGCTGTTCAGCCTGGAGAAGGGAAGGTTGTGTGGAGAGCCCAGAGCACCTTCCAGGACCTGAAGGGAAGCTGGAGAGTGACTGTCCATAAAGAACTGGAGTGACAGCACAAAGGGGAATGCCTTTAAACTGCCAGAGAGAAGGTTTGGATTGGGCATTAGGAAGGAATTCCTCCCTGTGAGGGTGGGCAGGCCCTGGCACAGGGTGCCCAGAGGAGCTGTGGCTGCCCCTGGATCCTTGGCAGTGCCCAAGGCCAGGCTGGATGGGGCTTGGAGCACCCTGGGACAGTGGGAGGTGTCCCTGCCCACGGCAGGGGGTGGCACTGGAGGAGCTTTAAGGTCCCTCCCAACCCAAACCATTCCAGGATTCTGTGATTTGTGCATCTGAGCTGCTAAAAACAGAAGAAAAACATCCTCATAAAATTTCATGCACATTTTATTTCCTGGACCTCCCCCAGCCATCTCCAAAAGCAGGACCAGTCTGTGATGGCAAGAGTGTATCTGTTTGATAAGGAAGCTAGGCCATGTAGATACATTCCAGAAGGATAATAATGGGATTGCTGGAGTGCGGGGAACAGGCACCTCTGTCCATCACCTATTCCCCCTCTCCCACCCTCCTCCCTGAGCCCTTCAGGCCTGTTTATCTTCCTGCCTTTCTTTGGAGAGCTGTTATTTCCTGCTTTTCTGAGTGTCAAATCCACTTGCAGAGTGCAAGGTGTGGGTTGGAGGCCACGTCAGTGATGTGGAGAGGGTGAGCAGGATGGTGGTGGAGCCGATGGGGGAGCCCACCTTCCCCCAGACCCGGCTCGGGGCTGAGCTTTATCCCAGGTGGTGGCTGATGCAAAGCTGCTTGAGCATCCCAAATCCTCCAGTCAAGTGGAAGCCAAGGGGGTGATGCAATCAGAGAGCAGGCAGCTGACGGGCCGCTGAGCTCCCTCCACAGCTCCAGCATGTGCTTCCCTGCGTATTTTTCATTGCCAGCCAGCTGAGCTCTCGTTACTACACCGAGCAAATGCAAACGTGAAAATTTCCCTGAGCTTGGAACTGGGGGAGGGTCACAATTTCTCACGCTGCAGCTGGCTATTAATAATGGAGATCTGACAAATTACATGCTCACCTGGGCTAGTGCACAGCACCTGGAGAATATTAAATTAACGCTCACAGACACCCTGAGCTTGGAGCTGTGAAGTCCTGGTTTTGGTGCCTGATGGCAGAGCTGGCCTCAGAGCTCCTCCTGTGGGCATGGTGAAGGCAGGACGGAGAATTCCTCAGGGAATTTCTGCCCTCCAGCTGCTGAAACACTGTGATAGGACCTGGTTTTGCATTATTCAGGTGACATAAATCATCTCCTGAGTCTAGAGGGGAAAAAAAGGGCAGTCATGGCCTTGCCAGGGCTCCTTTGTGCAGAAGGTGACTGGGGGTGACCCTCCCCAGTCCCAGTCTTGCTCTGGACAGGGACTGGGCAAATGTGGCCTCCTGGGAGACAAGGAGAAGCCAGTGTAAGACCTCTGCAAAGAAGAGCACGAGACCTGGGTGTCCCACAGTCCCCAGAAACCCTACATTATAGCTCAGCCTTTTTTCCTCATCTCCCACGGGCAGCAGCATTTTGGGTTTCTGGGTCTCCCTTGGGTGTGGTGGGAGGGTGTGTGTGCAGCACCCAGCAGGGGAGGTTTATGGTGAATTCTTCTTGAAGCCCTGAAAAATGGAACTTCCCCCACACACCGGTGACGATTTCTGAGTCACACCAGAGCTCTTTGCAATGCTTCAAAGTCCTGCCTGCAGAAGGGATGCTCAGGGGGAGAAGCAGAGGCCAGTGCTCAGCAGGATTATAAATAACTTGCTGTGGGGACCTTCCACCTTCCCTTCTGTGGCACGGCCGTAAATACTGTGCTCTGGGAAGCTCCGATGCATTAGTGAGGGCTGTAAAGCACCGTGGGCCTTGGCTGGGCACCGCTGACTGAAACAGCAGCAAAAACCCAGCGAGAAAAATGCATCCCATTTTCTTTTACGAACCACAGCAATCTGCTGGCTCAAAGTGCACTTCAGGAGATTCACAAACTAAAGCCCAGAACAGGCAAAAGACCTCCAAAGCTTCCTGAGGCTGGGCTGGGGCAGAGCCTTGGGTCCTCTCCCTGTGCTGCTCTTCACGCCGTGCATCCAGGCAGGGTGAGCTCTCCTCTGCCACCACGGGCAAGGTGGGACAGGTGGCCCCTGAGCAAAACGCTGCAGCCAGAAGTCTTGCAGAAGGAAATGCAGACAAGGGAGGTGATAACATCTGGTAAATGATCCTTCTCTAATTGCTGTTTTATGGCTGTTTAATGGGTGGTGTATAAAACCCCAACAAGCTTCATCAAGGTTGCAGTGAAACCTTCTGAGAAGCAAAGGGATGCTCTGAGACTGCTGCGTGGCAAGGGGGGGGCCAGGAGAGCCCCAGCTTTTGACTTTTCAAAGGCATTTTCTGGGTCACCTTCCCGGGGGACCTCTCTGCTGCTGCCCTGGGAGCTGAGGGAGACGTCACCGGCACAGGATCCCTGCACCGGGGAGGGCAGGTACCTCTCAGCAGCCCCAAATAGCTCATGCTGGGCTTAGAACAGAGGTTTTCTTTAAAAAACTGCTACGTGGAGAAGGTTTCAGGGCTGAACAAGCCTGATGTGGTCCTGTCCAGGGTTATTATGAATTTCAGAGCTGCTGGAGTTGCTTGACTCTGGTGACGCAGCAAGGGCGTGGGACCAGCTGGCCCGGGAGCAGAGCCAGCCCCGTTGCCAGTCCATCCTCAGCTGGTGCACGCAGGGAATGGCAGCAGGGAGGCCACGTCCCTGTGCTGGCTGCTGGGGACACGTGGCTGTCCCTGGTGTCTCGTTCTGGGCAGGGAAGCGTTTGGCCTCGGGCAGCCCTGCTCCTCTCCAGCCACAGTCACCTCTCCATGGTGGAAGATGCTCCTTGGCACCTCCTCCTGGGGCTGCTGTGAGGATGGGGTGGGAAGCAGCTGTTTCTGCACGAGGAATCTGCCCATCCCCTGCTCTCCAGGGTCGTCCCACCCATCTGCCCTGGAGAAAAGGTTTTTTCCAGGTCCCAGGGTGCCAGGTCCTGCTCAAAGCAATGGTCTCTGTCCTCTGCTGAGGAAGCGTCTCCCTCCTCTCCAGCACTGACCCACGCTGGTCCTTAACCCTCTCTCCAGAGCATCTCACTCCCACCTTGCCACGCTCACCACTATTCCCAGGGCTGGAAGGAGTTGCTCACCCGTGGGGAGCTCAGGGCACGGTCCCCAGAGGCAGCCCTGGGGGGTTGTTTCCAGCTGGCGGTGGTCCGGCTGTGGTGGCTCTTGTTTACTGGTCTGAGGCCTGCAAAAGATTAGGAAAAAACAGATGGCTCCTAATTGGCAGTGCCAGCTTACTTCCTGCTCTCCAGATAAACCATTAAATTAAGGCTTAAATCAAACTTCGTACAAGTTAGGAGGCTGCTTGTAATTATTTCAAAATCTAGACAGATTTAAGGGCCTGGATTAAGGCTCTGTTTACTGTAATGAATGAAAAATGCCTGCTCTGTCCTGTAAGACTGAGCAGCAAAGGGTTGAAGTGCTGGACCAGCAAAATCCTCAGGCTCTGATGACAGAAGTTTTGGGGAAAAGCAAGAGGTCATGGACATTGGCCAGGCTTTTCTGTGAGAGTAGCCCTGGGATGGGGCTACTGAGGAGCACGGAGCTCACTCTGGGACACAGTGACACCATCAGGAGGCTCTGGACATCCATGGGGAGTCACAGCGTGGTTCAGGGCTGAGCAAAGTCTTGGGATAATTTTAATTGAAGCTGAACACAGCTCAGTTAAGATAAACAAAATTTAATATGCTGACCAGCTAAGGCTGATTAAAAGGGAGCGATGCCTCTGGATCTCCCGTGAGCATCTCCCACTGGAGCAGCGTGGATTGGCAGCTGCTCCAAGGGTGTGCAAAAGCATAAGCTCATGAGTTTGTGACATACCAGTGTCACCTGTGATCCCTTAAAAAATTCTCCAGGGAGTGAGAGATTTTTGTTGTCTGTCCTAAAAAGACCAACATGCCTGCAACTCTGACCAGGAAATGTCTGAAACTTCTCCAGCTCTCAACCCATCCAAGCACGGCAAAGGGCCTCAATTCCACCCTAAATCCTCTGAGAAATTGCTGTCTCTTACTAAAACTTTGGATGACAACATTTAACCTCTGCAGGAATCGGCTCCTCAGCTGAGTGTCCTGGCACTGAGGGGATCAAGGACATTTGGAGGGCAGTTGCAGGCAGATAATTCCCAGGAGGCTGGGAGGGAAAAAACCCCATCCATCATGGCACTTGGGATGAAAAAGAAATTGGCATGGCTGGATGTGGGAAAAATGGAAATAATTTAAGTGTTCACCTGAGAGAGAGGATCTGGGCCATGGGCATGGCCTGTGGAGAGGGAAAGGTGCCTCATACCCTGAGAAGGAAGCTGGCACCCTGTCACGGAACACAGGCTTACCGTGGCTGGACAAACTGCCCTGCAGCCCCTGCCACCCCTCCAATCCCCATTTCCAGCCTCTCCAGCCATCAGGAATCTTAGCTCAGGCTAAGCTGGGAAAAACCCAGAAAGTTTTGATGGCAGCTGCTCTCAAGCCCTCCTGAATAAGCCACGCAGGGACCGCATTCACCTCTCAGCAGGAGCAGTGCCTGTTGCTAATTACTCTGTTTTTAGAGCTCCCGACAGGACAAGTGCCACACCACGCGCCCTGCCTCCTCCAAGATGCAATCCAGGCCTCCTGGGGCATGGAGAGCCGGCCAAGCATCCTTCCATGGAGCTGGGAGGGACAGACATCACAATCCTTGTGCAGCAGGCTGTTAGCAAGGTACGGCACCTCTGGGGACAGCGGCTGGCTGGGTGTCACATGCTGAGGGTCTCCCTGGTGGCCCCAGCCTGGGCTGGCTCCCGTGGAGTAGATCCAGTGGTGAAGGAAAGATTCTGCAGGAGATGCTGGAATACCAGCTTGGAAGGGACCTCAGGGATCATCTGGTCCAACCTTTCTGGGGCAAGACAGCCTAGCACCCTGTTCAGATGAATCTTAGAAGTGTCCAGAGTTGAGGAATCCTCTGCTTCCCTGGGGGAAGCTTCCCACAGCTGATTTTTCTCTCTGTGAAAAATCATCCTCTTGTGTCCAGCTGGAACCTCTGTGGGAGTCACCTGCACCCACTACCCCTCATCTTTTGTGTCTGTTGGTGCTGCCCTGGCTGATGGGGTCCTGCTTTGTGCCCAGCCTGTTTCTGAGGCTGATCCACAGGGGCTCTGCTGCAGGGAAGGAGTGGATACGTTTCTGTGCATTGCCAGGGAAGGTGGTAATACCCCACGCCTGGGCACTGAGTCCCTGGTGATTTCCCTGGTGATTTCCTAGCAACCTAGAGAAGTATTGATTGTGCCAAGCAGCACATCCATGCTTCATCTCAGTGTGAAAAATTTGGTGCTGCCATGCAGTAAATTCAGCAAAGCATTCACAATTAATGCACAGTTCCTGGCCATGCCTTTTGGATAGGCTGCCAGGACTGACTGATGACTGGAATTCTGCTAACTGCTTTAAGGAGCAAATTAAGGAGCAAGTTAAAATATCTGTGCTTTGGGCATGGAAAAACAGCCTCAGTGCGTGAGCTGGAAGATCACATTAGTCTAGGCAGGCCTTTCAGCTGCATCTAAAAGAGCTCCATATTCATCCATTCCTGCTCAGCCCCACAGAAAAGGAACAGCATCCATGGCCATGTGCAAAGGGTCAATTCTTGCTCCCACAGGAGGATTTTTAGTGGGTGGAAGTGAAAGCTGGAGGTGCACCAGACCCCACAGCAACAGCTAAATGCCTTTGGAAAGCAAATGGCTCGAGGAAAGATTGCCTGTTAAATGGAACAGCAAATACCAGTGTCAATATCCACGGGAGGGTTTGTGATCCCTTCTTCCTTCCATCCAGGAAAGGAAGTCCGGTGGAAGAGCTGCTGGAAAGGAGGAGGGAAATGTGGAGGCTGAAGGAGCAAGATCCCTTCAGGGAACACCTCTGGGAGAGGGCAGAGGAACAGGGTTTCATACAGAGCAGACGTGCAAAAGGCTGGGCAGGGGCAGAGGTGCCTCGTTTGCAGCTGGATCAGGCACAGAGGGCTTTGCCAGCCCCACCTCCTGGGACCCAGCTCTCCTTAAGAAACTCTCCCGAGTCTGCTGGAGCTGCAGTCAGTGGGTACAAGCTGAGAGAGTGGGAATTGAGGCTGGATACTAGGAAGAAATTCTTTACCGTGAGGGTGGTGAGAGACTGGAACAGGTTGCTCAGGGAGGTTGTGGACCTGGGAAAGGCTTTGATCAAGCTGATCTGCTGGGAGGTGTCCCTGCTTTTGAGCAGCGACCAAGAGGGGCTCACTCAGCCTGTTTATGTATTCCAAAGGCTTTGCTGCTGTTCCTGTTTCAGTTTGACAATGGCCACGTTCAGCTGGAGGGCAAATCCAAGGGGGGAAGCTGTGTAACCCCCGCACAGTGAGGTGTCTCTGCAGGAAAAGCGGGCAAGGGTTGTTTAAGGAGCAAAGGAGCACAGAAAGTCCCGGCAGCGTTGCAGAGCAGGCACAGACAGGGCTCTGAGAGCTCACTGGAAATCAAGTGGCGATAAGGCATGAATAAGCAACTGAGGGGAAAAAAAAGGCCTGCATATTATAAAGAGGGCTGAGGAGGAAGGGAGCAATTCACCATGGGAATGAAAGTGCTGCATCAGCCTGATGGCTCCCGCAGCAGCCGGAGGGATTGATCCGCGTGCTCGCTGGGAAATGTGCCACCACCCCAACGATGGCTCCTCAGTGCTCCCCTGGGCACAGACCTCTCCCCGGAGCTCTGGGCATGCAGAAATGTCGGCTGCAAAACACCTCTCTGGGCAGGATGGGGGAACAGCCCCCTCTGCAGAGAGGACCCTCCACACAGGGCGGGAGGTGCTGCCTTGGCCTCTGTAAGACTGGGCTTAGGTTGGAAGAGACCCTAAATATAATCTTGTCCCACCCCCTGCCATGGGCACGGACAGTTTCCCCCATCCCAGGCTGCTCCAAGCCCCAGTGTCCAGCCTGGCCTTGGGCACTGCCAGGGATCCAGGGGCAGCCACAGCTGCTCTGGGCACCCTGTGCCAGGGCCTGCCCACCCTCACAGGGAACAATTCCTTCCCAATATCCCATCCAGCCCCACCCTCTGGCAGTGGGAAGCCATTCCCTGTGTCCTGTCCCTCCACCCCTTGTCCCCAGTCCCTCTCCAGCTCTCCTGGAGCCCCTTTAGGCCCTGGAAGGGGCTCTGAGCTCTCCCTGGAGCCTTCCCTTCTCCAGCTGAGCACCCCCAGCTCTCCCAGATACCCAAGGCAGAGATAGTGAGGGGGAAGAAGGAGCAGGTAAGTGGATTGAAAGAATTTACAGATCCTGCACAAGAATGGGTGGAAAACCCCCTTGGGGTCGGGAGAGGAAATGCAGGGATGATTGCACTTGGCTTTGCTGCTGCTGTTGTGGGAAGGTGACCCTGCCACCAGGCACTGCAGAGTTAAACAACTTTCCTGGCTTGTGACATAGAAATATGATCTATCTGGGGGAAAGCTGGACTTTTACAGCCTTAACATCGGCCGTGACATTCTGGAGCTTCAGTATTCCCCTGGCAGAGCGCTGGGTAAATGTCACCGCTGGTGAAATCTGATGACCTCTGGAAATTCAGGGGCAGTTGTACGGTCTTGGAGGAGGACTTTGAGAGCCTCATCCCCTGCAGCCAAAGGCCCAAATTCTGACCACCACACACTGAACGGCAACTGTGTCCCAGGCAGTATTCCAGTGCTTCCAGCTGAATTCTACAATTCCCTGAACACTGTGGATGTCAAACAGCAGAGCATGATTGTGATCTGTTGCTGTACAGAACTCGTAGTGCACAAAGAAAGAGCTGGGAAAACGCTTCAGCATTCAAAGAAAGGGAACAAACCTGCTCAGTGTCTGATGTGCGCGCAGAGAGCCACGGAGCGTGCCCCAGGTGCTGGGGAAGTTAAATTTGTTAGCAGCCATGACTTGTTAAATGAATTTCCCTGCATTATCTGTCAGGAGCTGACTGCAAGTTCGTTATCTTTGCTTGTGACATAGGATTATTGCCAAGTTATTTCTTGCTCCGTTGATGGCCGCGGAGCTGTCAGAGCTTTCCTTGTGAGGGATCACAAGCGTGAAGCTGGAAGCTGTTCCCAGTGACCCCTGGCTCCTCCCTGGCTCAGTGACAGCCACAGAGCTGAGGGGATTGCTTACTGTGGACCCCAGTGAGGAGGACAGCCCCTGCTTCAGCACAGATTTCTTCCTGACAGATGCATTAGGGATATTGTGGGGGATGCAAAGATTTAACCACTTACTGGCAGAAAAAGTGAAAAGAGGAACAAAGAAAAGGCATCTCTGGGTTGTCTTTATACCTCCAGGGGTTTAGGCAGTAGAAATAAGAGTATCTGGGTGGGAATTCCCTCCCAGGGACACCCCATGGCACTGTGTCTCAGGCATACACCCCAGAGTATCCTGCTTTCCATAGAAAAGGGCTTTTGTGGTTCAGGGGTACCACAGAAGCCAGTCTGCCTTTGCAATGGCGTGAAAATCCTTGTGCCAGGTCCTGGGTGAGTTCATCCTAGGTCACCATTTCTGCTTGGAAACCCTAACCCTGACCCTCACCCTCGCTGAAAACAGCCAGAGACGATGGATGTCCTTGCTGGCTGCATCCCTCACCACCAGCTGTCCAGGATTTTGGGAAGGAATGAGCTTTGTTCACTAAGGCAGAGCATGTAACCCTATGTGGGAGAATGGGAGTTCTTGTCCCCTCAGTTTGGCTCCTCTGGAGTCCACAGCAACATTAATCACACCCTGACCAGCTGCTGGAGGGTTTGTTTTAAATCTCCCCAGACAGCTCTGGCTCTGCAGAGAGTTCATTAAACATGAGCACTTTCTGTCCTGAGAGAGAATTAAATGAGTTAACACATCCTAACGAGGAACTTAAGTGCTGGGTAATGGCAATAGCAGTGAGCACTGCGGGGCTGGATGCACGGATGGGGCGCAGGGGACTCATTGGGAAGTGCCCAGAGATCTGGCTCGGGCTGGGAAGTGTCCCTGGGATGGGGGTGATGTACAGTGCTCTGCCTGAAGAGCTGCACTGGGGTGGCCCTTCTGGGAGAGGAATCATGGAATCACAGACTGCTTTGGGTTTGGAGGGACCTTGAAGATCATTTAATTTCAAGCCCGTGCCTATGGGCAGGGACACCTTCCACTGTCCCAGGCTGCTCTAAGCCCCGTCCAACCTGGGCTTGGGCACTGCCAGGGATCCAGGGGCAGCCACAGCTTCTCTGGGCAACCTGTGCCAGGGCCTGCCCACCCTCATAAGGAACAATTCCTTCCCCATATCCCATCTAGCCCTGCCCTCTGGCTGTTAAAAGCCCTGGGATCCCACATCCAAAGGCATCAGCTACACAAGGCAGCGTGATGGGGACTCGGGTGCAGAAGTTAAACAGGTTTGCTGTGTGCTGCTGATGGAAAAGGTGGGCAAGGAGGAAGGTGGGCAAAGGGAAAGACAAGGCAGGTGGCCAGAGACTGGAAATGCAAGCTGGAAAAATCAAAGGACACGCTGTGATTATGGATGGCCACGGAAACAGGATTGTCCCTTCGGAAGGCAATTAACACTTGAGATACTTTGATGTTACTTTGCTCCTATATTTAATCTAAAGTTAACAAAGCTTAGCAAGGAAGATGCTGGGCTTTGGAGGAGCTGCTGCTACAGCCCCAACAGCGATAGGGGAACTGGAGCTATGGCCCCCAAACTGAGGGCTGTGAGGGGAATGGGGCTGAGGGAGTGAG
>VXBT01007685.1:0-17327 GCA_013400235.1 Oriolus oriolus
CTCCTGGACACGGTCAGTGGTCCTTCCTTCGTCCCCTTCTCTGCTCCTTCTTATCCATCCCCTGGGTAGTTGGTGTTTGACGTAGGGCTCAGTTCCCACGACTGAAGGATGTTTCCTACTTAGCGGGTGCTTAGGGATGGCAATGGCACATTTGCAGCTGTCACCGCGTCCTTGCCGGAGCCCCCTGCTCATGCTCGGGGGGGTCCAGAATATGCATATGGTAGCGCCCTTGAGCAGTTACGGTCGGCAGCTGAGGTTTGGCGCTCTAAATGTGAGTTGTTCTGGTCTAGAAATAAGTTACTCTTCTTTGCATCGAGACGTGCACGGGGGTGTGAGATTTGCAGACAAGAGTGTTCTGTTGCTGATGTGTCGCCTTTGCGTCTTTGCTGAAGTAGCATTTCCACCCGAGCTGGGTGAACGCGTGCAAGGCAGCCGGGCTGTGGTGGTGACAGACTCCCAGGTGCTGTGTACCACTTCATTGCCTTTGCTGGCTTTTGACCGTGCTGTATTCATTTGTCTTTTTATTGAAAACTGCCCTCCTCCTCTTTAATTATGGTCATGGGAAGGTATGATGCAAGGTGGAAAGTGGATATTCAAGGACAAAAGTTCTCTGTTTTCTTTCTACCGCGAGACTCATTTAGAAAATAGGGTAGTTGTGGCAAAGATTTCCTATGATCTTTTTGCAAGTATCATGTTGTTCCAGTTAGTAGTATAAAGCATCCAGGGAGAAGAGCGTGGCCCAAGGTATTTGTTTCAAATGGTGAATTCGTTTTTTGTTTTCCTGCTGCCCACGTTCCCGAGGATTTGCATTTCTGACCAGAGACGTAGTGCAAAGTATGCTGTCCTTTTTTGATGTTCTCACAATATTTGCATCAATGAGCACGTACACGATCGAGCCTTAAAAGGGCTTTAAAAGTGGAAATCTTCACTTCTGTAATGAAGAAACAAAGAAATAACCCCAAAAATCAAAGAATTACCTTTCCCCACCAATTCTCAAATAACATGCTCCTACACAGGCAGTATCATGCGTTAGAGTAGTGTCATTGCTAATATTTTGGTCCTTCTCTGGAGCACAAAATCAATGCTGTTACTGTTTAGAGGCTCCAATATCACCTTTGAAAATAATATTCCCATAGTGAAGCATTACAAAACATGAGGTGTCAACAGCAGAGGGTCTGCCATATACTGCATTGATGATACCATCTCTGAGTTTTATGGTGTGTCATTGCTGTGGGGGATAAGCAAAAGCCGTGTTGAACCTTGAGGCAGGAAAGGAAACTGCGATCCGTTGTATAGAGTAGGGCCTGGCCCTTTCCTGATGGGAAGTGTGACCATGAGCAGTAGAAAGACTTGTGTGGGGAAACTGAAAATCCTTGGGGAGATCATGGATCGCGTCATACGAAAATATCGTGCGATTGTACGTTTGTCTTCAGAACATATCTCGGAGTGGGGGAGTGGAGGATTTGTACAGGAAAGGGTGAGGCAGGATGGGAACAGAGTGTTTTTGCTGAGAACCCTTTCCCAAGCTCTAAGGGTCTGGAGTGGGAGGCCTTCCTGATAATGAGACAGTGTGTGACACTGAAATGTCCACAGTGTCCTTTTCAGTTATGGGTCTCTCCATCAGAGACTGTCTCTTGTGCTGCTGCCTGCCTGATGTAGGCCATGTGCTGGTAAGAGCTGGTGAGACGGAGAGTGCTGAATGTTATCTGATGAAACAATTTTGTCACGTTCAAGGTTTCAAGGTGTTGTGGGAAGGAAATGCTTCAGCTTGCTGTCCTTGTGTAGCAGTGGGCTTCTGTAGTAGCCTCTACAGCTGTTGATTTTGCCATGACGGTTCCTTCCTCCCCATCAGGTGGGATTTTTAAGAACACATGATGCGGTGGGTGAATCTTTCTGTGCTCAGCTTCCTTTACTTGTACACTGCACAAGTGGCCTCAGTAGAGATGGTGTGTGCAGATGTTACAGGCGGCTCGTTCTGATATCTGCAAGTACACCCCAAAACCAGCATGATTAGCCCAGCTCTCGTTTCATGTGCTACAAATTGTCCCACGTGGTTGACACTGTGAGTGCTCTTGTACTTTGGCACTTGCTGTGTTCTTTTGAAGAAATAAATCTGTGTGGACTGGGGCCAGGGCTGTCACAGATCTAATCACAGAATTTTTATGAACTCTAGCGTGCAGCTCTGTGGGCGTTTCCACCTGAGATTGCTGAAAAGGAGCAAAACATTAATGATGAAGATCATGCAGCTCGGAAGAGCCTGCCAGATGCTGCGTGGCTTTTAGACACATCTTTTGTGGTGATCATGAAGGAAGATGAGGAAGTACAAAGGCCTGGATCACATGCAGAGTGGGGTTTACAGACAGGATGTGTTGCTGGGGTCGAGCAATGTTCGATACTTTGATACAGTGATCCTGCATGTGGCACTAAATAAAGCCTGGGCGTGTGTGGCGCGGAGGGTGAGTTTGAGTGGGGAAGCGTTGCCCCAGGGAAATGCAGATGCTGAGTAGAACAGGGTCTGTGTCATTGTGGAGGAGCTGGAGAATGTCTGATTAGCTGTGGAGATCTCATTTCCCATGCCTTGCAATAGAGGATGCCAATAGAAAACCTTGAGAAAATGCCCACTGCATAGTGCTGCTCTCCTGGGATCCTCTCAGGACCTCCAGCAGCTCTCTGTATTCTTGCATTCTGTGGTTCCCTGTGATATTACTGCTTATGAAGTGACTTGCCATCCATGCCTTTAGTCACTTGTCTTTGATGTGGAATTTTCTTGGTCAAATAGAAGGCTTTTTGAAATTTGCATCATTCTGCCAGCCTTTCTTGGGACACTGCATCAGTCATCTCTCTGATCTTGGTCTTCTAGCTGGCATTAATGGACACTGTCCCTTTAAAAGAAGTACTCCTGGTCCTGGAGTTTCTTTTTCTGAAGAAGCAACCAGTGATGCTACAGGTGAGTTTCTCCCACCAGAAGAGGCTGTGTATGAGAGAAAGTTATACACTGGTTCCTGTTCAGCTGTGGTATCTTCATGTTAGATTGAATATTGCCTGAATTGAAATTCCTGTAGGTTTGAAGCACCATGATGTGCTCTCATTCGATTCTGCTGCTGCCTGGCGCAGGGTGAGAAGGGGAAAGCAAATGGAGATGGAGAGGTGACCTTAATGCTTTTCTATGAGTAGATGTGTTGGGCATGAGGAGGATTTCGGTGACAATGCCATGGTGTTACCTTGGTGGAGTTTTGATTAACTCTGCAGGTGAAAAATGGGTCGGGCAGAATTTCTCTTCATTGAAGTAAATGAGGAATGAGGTGTCCTCATGATTTTTACAGCATTCTTGGAGGATTATTGTGCTGGACTGTGATGGGTTTGAGTTCCCAGAGGAAAGATTTCCCTGGGTTACTTCGACTCTTTGGAGCCTTTTTTGTGTTAGATGTCTGAGTGGGTGGACTCTTCTCTGATGTCTCAGAGCTGTTCTTTGCTATATGATTGCTTTGTCGATTTATTTGCTGGGTCCTTGAGGCAACTGAAGGCTCAAAGCGTGGCTTTGATCCTGAAGGGAGAGGAAGCTGCAGGTGCATGGTGGTGGAGGAAAGCAAGAATGCTGTTCCCTGGCATGAGGAATGAGAGGTGGAAGGGAAGGGGAGTGAGAGCTTTTGCTAAAGGGCATGTCTGTGCTTCATGATGGGGTGGTGTAGCTATTTTTAAAACATTTCCTTAAGGAGAAAAAATATAATGGAAGATACAAGGATGGGAGCAACAGACAAAGGGGGAGAAAGATAATGCACAGAGAGGAGAGAAAGAAAAAAGACAAAGGAAAAAAAAAGAAGAGAAAAAGGGAGAAGAAAAAGGACAAAGAAGAGGTGGAATAAAAGAGGCAATGGAAGGAATCGTTGCAAGGAAGAGGAATGAGAACTTCTTCCAAAGGACGTGTTCACTGAGAGTATTATATAAACATTTGGAAAGAATATTAGTAAAGGAAATAGAAGGACATAAGAGATAAGGAAAAAAGATTATGATGACGAGGAGGTAAAAAATATGACTGTTAAGAGCATGAAGAAGACATAGGGAAAGAGACCAAGGAAATAGAAGGGAAAGAGAGAAAAAAGAAGAGAAAGAATAGCAGAAGAAAATGAAGGAGAAAATGATATATCAAAGAAGGCGACTGTACAAGTAAAAAGTAACACAGGAAGGGAACAAGGAAGTAACAGACGAGAATGGAAGAAAAGGAAGGACTATAAAGGACCTGATCAGCACACACCGACCTTATGTTTAGACGCTGAACAGAGTTGGTCTCTAACAGTCTTCCCCCTGCGACCCGGCGCTGATATACCGTAATTAGCGCTGATATACCATAATTAGCGCTGATATCTCCGGTTTTGATGGTCTCCGCCGTGGCGTAGGAGACAACTGGCGAATTGCCGGCGGGGGTAAAGAAGAGTGAAGATTGGAAAGGAAGGGAAAATGGCTTAAAGATTAGGGCACGAACGAGGCAATAAATGAAAAGGACCAGGAACAGGAGACGCAACTGTAGAAAAGAAAAGAAAGACTATAAAGGAAAGAGTAGGAAAGGGAAGGGAAAGGCAAACCGGTGAAAACCAGAGAAATAATAGAAGGAAGAAAGGAAGGAGAAGAGGAGGAAAATAAATGAACCTCTGCAAGCACACTGCTAACGATAAGGAAAAGGAGATAAGAAAAATAAGAGGAGCGGAGAGGAACAGACAGCAGAGGGAGTGGCAATCACGGAGAAGAGGCGCTGGCCGTGTCGCGGAGCGTGTGAGGCGGCGGAGCAGCGCACGGTGTCGCTGCAGGCTCAGGAACGGCGTCTCGGCGGCTCCGCCCCGGTGCGGCGGAGAGCCCGGCTGTGAGCGCGGGGGGAGCGGCGCGGGCCGGGCAGCAGAGCCGGTGCGTCCGGGCGGCGGCGGCGGGGAGGCGTGCGGGGCCCGTGGCGGGGCCGGCAGGCAGAGCGAGAGCGGCGGCGGCGGCGATGGGGGAGCGTTGTTGTGCGGCGGTGCGGGTGCTGGTGCTGCAGGCGGCGTGGGCGCTGGCGGGCGGGCAGGTGCGGTACTCGGTGCCGGAGGAAGCCAAGGCCGGCACGGTGGTGGGGCGTGTGGCGCAGGACCTGGGCCTGGAGGCGGGCGAGGCGGAGGCGCGGCGGCTGCGGCTGGTGGCGCAGGGCCGGCGGGCGAGCGTGGAGGTGAGCGGGGCGAGCGGCGCGCTGCTGGTGAGCTCGCGGCTCGACCGGGAGGNCAGCATTGCGGAATCATCGGTGCCGGGGTCTCGTTTTCCGCTGGAGGGCGCGTCGGATGCGGATATCGGAGCGAACGCGCAGCTCTCCTACACACTCAGCCCCAGTGAGCATTTCAGATTGGACGTGAAATCCAAAGACGAAAAAAAAACCTCGGTAGTACTGGTATTAACGAAATCTTTGGATCGCGAGACGATGCCGGTGCACCGGTTGGTGCTGACTGCGAGTGACGGGGGCCGGCCGTCTCTGACGGGCACGATGGAGCTGGAGATCTCGGTGTTGGATGCAAACGACAACGCACCCCAGTTCAACCAGTCGGTGTATAAAGTGCAATTGTCGGAAAATATAGCCCCGGGAACTGTGTTTTTCCAGCTAACAGCAACAGACAAAGATGAGGGTAGTAACCGAGAAATATATTATTCTTTTAGCGACACGATTTCTTCCAAAGCTCAGGATCTCTTCATAATTGACAAAAAATCCGGAGAAATACGGACTGCTGGTGAACTGGATTTCGAGGACGTTCAGTCATATGACCTGGAGATTGAAGCGAGAGACCAAGGGACACCCCCGCTGTCGGGTCACTGCAGCGTGGAACTGGAGGTGCTGGACGTGAACGACAACGCGCCCGAGGTGTCGGTGACGTCGCTGTCGGTGCCGGTGTCGGAGGACGCGTCGGTGGGGACGGTGGTGGCCCTGCTGAGCGTGTCGGACCGGGACTCGGGGGCGAACGGTCGCGTGCGGTGCTGGGTGTGGCCGGCGTCGCCGTTCGGTCTGGAGGCGACGTTCGCGGGCTCGTACTCGCTGGTGCTGCGCGAGGCGCTGGACCGGGAGCGGGTGTCGGAGTACGAGGTGGAGGTGGTTGCGGAGGACGGCGGGGCGCCGGCGCTGCGCGGCAGGCGCGGGCTGCGGGTGCCGGTGTCGGACGTGAACGACAACGCGCCGGCGTTCGCGCAGGCCGTGTACACGGTGCTGGCGCGGGAGAACAACGCGGCGGGCGCGGAGCTGGCGCGGCTGTGGGCGCGGGACCCGGACGAGGCGGGCAACGGGCGCGTGAGCTACTCGGTGTGGGAGGGCGGCTTGGGCGGCGGGTGGCGTCCGGCGTCGAGCTACGTGTCGGTGGACGCGGAGAGCGGGCGGCTGTGGGCGCTGCAGCCCCTGGACTACGAGGAGCTGCAGGTGCTGCAGTTCGAGGTGCGTGCGGTGGACGCGGGGGAGCCGCCGCTGTGCGGCAACGCCACGGTGCAGCTGTTCGTGCTGGACGAGAACGACAACGCGCCGGCGCTGCTGCCGGCTGCGGGCTCGGGGCCGGAGGCGGGCGGCGTGGCGGGCTCGGCTTCGGCGGCGGCGGCGGGCTCGGTGTCGGTGTCGGGCACTTTGTGGGCGTGGGCGGCGTGGGGGGCGCCGGCGGGGCAGGTGGTGGCGAAGATCCGCGCGGTGGACGCCGACTCGGGCTACAACGCGTGGCTGCGCTACGAGGTGTGGGAGCCGCGGGGCAAGGGCCCGTTCCGCGTGGGGCTGTACAGCGGCGAGGTGAGCACGGCGCGGGCGCTGGAGGAGGCGGACGGCCCTCGGCAGAGGCTGGTGATCGTGGTGCGCGACCACGGCGAGCCGGCGCGCTCGGCCACGGCCACGCTGAGCGTGTCGCTGGTGGAGGCGGCCGAGGCGGCGCTGGCGGCGGCCGCGGGATCGTCGTCGTATCCGCGGTCGGCGGCGGGCGTGGAGATGGGCCCCGGTGCGGCGAGTGCGGCGACGAACGTGTGGCTGGTGGTGGCGATCTGCGCGGTGTCGAGCCTGTTCCTGCTGGCCGTGGTGCTGTACGGGGCGTCGCGCTGGGCGCCGCGGGCGGCCGTGCTGTCGGGGCCCGGGCCCACGACGCTGGTGTGCGCCAGCGAAGTGGGCAGCTGGTCGTACTCGCAGCGCCACAGCCGGAGCCTGTGCGTGGCGGACGGCGCGGGCAAGAGCGACCTCATGGTTTTCAGCCCCAACTTCCCTCCGCCGCCGCCCGGCCCCGCGGCCAAGGACACGCAGCCGGAGCCGTCCGCTCTCCTGGACACGGTCAGTGGCACTGCCTTTCTGTCCTTTGCCCCTTCACCGACGCCTGTTCCCCTCTTTGCTCATTCTCTCCCTCCCCCTTTGCAGTTGTTGTTTGGAACCGGGCTCCGCCCCCGCAGCAAAGGGGCTGTGGATGCTTGGCGAACGCTTAATGACGTGCATCCCATCTCTGCATCTGCTGCCGGAGCCACCCGGCTGTTGCTCGTGTACTGAGGTGGTAGGTGTGGTGGAGTGGAAATAAATGCATTAGCGCACTCCACCGCAGTTGTTGTCCGTAGGTGCGGTTTTCTGTTAAGGGTGTGAGTTCTCCCGTAGAATAAAATCCTTGTCTATTGCGATTAGAGGTGTCCTGATTTGACAGCTTTGCAGAACATGCGTGTGCTCTCTGGTGGTAGCATTTTCACTGGACCTTATTTCATGAGTTTAAATACGGGCAGTTTGTGGTGTTCACAGTTCCCAAGCATTTTTGGACAGTCCTCTGTTTAGGTTTTGTTTCCTAACGAAAATTGACTTCCTCTTCTTTGATTCTGCCCTCTAACGATGTTATGCGAGGTTGGGACTTCAGAGTTTTGTCAGTCCATGGAAGGACAAGCTGTCAAATTCGGTTGTAACGCTAGGGACATTATAAAATGGGAAGATGTGGTGAGCTTTTCCTGTGATCTATTCCCAAGGATCTTGTTACTCTGCTTAGAATTATTATGTATCCTGAGTGAGGAGTTTTCTCCAAGGGGAAGTGTTAGATAGTGGAATTTTCTTTCCCTAGCTCCCCCATTCCCCAGGTTGTGAATGCACTTTCCTGGCCAGAGAAGTAGTATGAAATACAGTGTAGTCTTTTGATGTTGTATCAAAATTTATATCAAGAGCAGCATCACTTCAAAAGCAGTGGAAATAATCTTTTATAAAAAGGAAGTCAACAAACAATCCAGAAAATAAGCCCTACCAACAAACCCCAAACCAATTTCTCCTACGCAGTCAATAGAATGCAGTAGGGTGTTGTGCTTGACAGCGTTTTGGTTCTTATCTCAGTGTGTGTAATGAGCTGGTGAGTGTAATCTTTGTCCATTTGACTTCCTCTGCTTGTGCACTTGAACCTGGTAGAGATGGTGTGTCCTGGTGTCACACATGGCTCATTCTGATATTTGCAGGTACAGGCCAAATCCTGCACAGTGTCCCAGCTCAAGATTTCTGCACTACGCATTCTCTGTGTTGAACTTGTTTGAGAGCTTGTGCTACGGTATTGGGTGTGGTTATCTTGAAGAACAAATCCTCTTATGCTGATCCCAATCCTGGTCTGATCACAGAATCTCTAAGAACTCTAATGTGCAGCTCTGTGCTATTGCCATGTGAGACTGCTAAAAAGAAGCAAAGTGTTCACAGTGAAGTTTGTGCACCTGGGAAGAGCCTGCTGAAGGCTGCGTAGCTTTGAAGAGTTTCATATGTTCTTTGTGGTGATCATGAGGGAAAGTGAAGAGGTGCCAAGGCCAGATGCTATGCAGAGTGGGATTTACAGAGGGGACATATTGCTGGAGCTGAGAAGTGTTTTATATTTTGCCCGTGATTCTTCGAATGGCACCAAGTAGGGCCTGGACGTGTATGATGGGGAGGGGGAGTTTGAGTGGGGAAGAGCGTTGCCTCAGGGGCATGGAGATGCTGAGCAGAACGTGGTCTGTGTCATTGTGGATGAAATGGAGAATGTTTGCTTAGCTGTAGAAGTCTCATTTCCCATGGCACAGGATAGAGGATGCCAGTAGAAAACACTGAGAAAAATTCCAGCACATAGGGCTGCTCCTCTGGGATCTTCTCAGGACCTCCAGTAGTTCTGCATATCCTCGTGCTCTGTTGTTTTCTGTGGCGTTACTGCTTGTAAAGTTACCTGCAATATGTGCCTTTAATTGCTTGTCTTTGTTGTGGAATGTCGTTGGACAAACAAAAGCTTTTTGCAATTTGTGTAATTGTGCCAGCCTTCTCAGAATGCTGCCCGAGTAATTTCTCTGATCTTGGTGTTTCTAGGGAGAGGAAGAAATGGTGTCTGTATTCAAGATATTATCAGACCTGGCATTTCAGTACAGTGGGATGGGTTCCTCTGTTTTCTTCTCATCTGAGAGAGAACACTCACCCTGTTTTCTTCCCTCACAGTGGCAATGTGTTGGTAACAGTGGATGAGATGCAGATGGTGAAATATCGGCAGCTGCCGGGTGACAGATGTTTAGACAGTAATCCATTGGTCTTGGGGAAAGTTTTTCCACTCTCTCGAGCTGAGGCTGCTGTTGAGAGAATATCACTAACTTTCGGGTGTCCTTCCTGCTTTGCCTATGATAGAAGTGCAAAAGGAAGAACTACTCGCTGTCTCTGTTTTTCAAAGCTCTTGGTGAATGTGAGTATTTTTTCCCTGTGCAGCATGGTACAAAACTACTCATATCATTAGGGGACCATGTCCCTTAAAACCCATTCCCCTGCTCTGCAAGTATTTCTTTTTCTGAAGACAACACCAGTGATGCTACAGGTGAGTCGCTTGTACCTGAAGAAGCTGTGTGTGAGAGACAGGTGTACTTTGGATCCTGTTCAGCCGTGGTATCTTCATGTTTGATAGACTGAATGTTGCCTGGATTGAAATGCCTGTGGGTTTGGAGCACCCACTGCCTGCTCTCATTCCTTTCCTGTTGCTTCCTGACGCAGTGTGAGCGCCTGGAAGCAAGGACAGATGGAGAAATTACCTTAATGCCTTTCTTGGATTAGATGTGCTTGGCATGCAGCAGATGTTCTCAGTGACAATTCCGTGGTGTCACACTTGTGGCTTTTTGTTGGCTGTGCAGGTGGAACATGAGTCATAAAGAATAACCCTTGGTTATATTGGAAGAATATATCATCAAAGTATATGAATATGAGGCTGTGGTTGCCTAGAGTTTTTGCAACATTCTTGGAGGATTAGTGTGCTGGGCCATGATGGCTTTGAATTCCTAAATGAGAAACTCACTTGGGATGTTTGTAATCTTTGATTAAAAAGATTACAAAGATATCCCGGTAGCTGGGGTTTGAGATTTTGTTCCAGATGGTAGAACAGTGATGGAAAAAAAATAGAAATTGAGGAATCAAGGCAAACGAGGAATAGAGCCTTTTCAAAAAAGCATTAACATCCTTCATTGCAAGCATGCTGTAGACATTTGCAAAGTATTTTGGCAGAGGTTGAAAATAAGAATAGAGGGACCAGGATGGGAATGGAAAAGGACGTGAAGAAAAAAGACCAGGAAAGAGAAGATAAAGCGAAGGAGAACAAGGAAAGATAAAAGGAAGAAGAAAAGAAAATGGAAGAGATAAAGCGTATAAAGAGCATAGCATAAGGAGACGAAGAACAAATTAAGAAGAAAAGAAGGATTCCATGCAAGTCCAAAGAAAGAAATAAAGGACGGTAGAGATTATAAAAGACCTGACCAGCATGCACCGAGTTTATCTCTAGACGCTGAACGGAGCCGGTCCCTAACAGCCTCCCCGCTTGGTGAGAGCAGCGCGTTCCGGAGCCGATGCCCCGTAATTATCGCTGATGACTCCTAATTATATGGTCTCAGAAGGAGCGCCGGAGGCGACTGGAGAGCTGACAGCGGGGATAAAGGATAGAGAGCGATGGAAAAAGAAGGGCAAGGTAAGAAAGAAAACGGAGCGGGAGGAAAGAGCAGAGAGTACAAACAGGGAAAGAGGCAGAAAAGAGAAGGGAAAAGAAAAACTATTCGAAAGAGAAAAATGAAGGAAAATAGTATATATGTAAAGAAATTCAGACGAGAAAGAGGAAGAAAGAAAGAAATACTTACAAGGAAACAGCAGACGATAAGGAAGAAGAAGTAAAAGACAAAGGAGCACCGTAAGAGGAAAGTCAGAGGAGATGGCCATAACTGAGCGGAGGCTCGGGCGATGTGTCGGAGCGTGTGAGGCGGCGGAGCAGCGCACGGTGTCGCTGCAGGCTCAGGAACGGCGTCTCGGCGGCTCCGCCCCGGTGCGGCGGAGAGCCCGGCTGTGAGCGCGGGGGGAGCGGCGCGGGCCGGGCAGCAGAGCCGGTGCGTCCGGGCGGCGGCAGCGGGGAGGCGTGCGGGGCCCGTGGCGGGGCCGGCAGGCAGAGCGAGAGCGGCGGCGGCGGCGATGGGGGAGCGTTGTTGTGCGGCGGTGCGGGTGCTGGTGCTGCAGGCGGCGTGGGCGCTGGCGGGCGGGCAGGTGCGGTACTCGGTGCCGGAGGAAGCCAAGGCCGGCACGGTGGTGGGGCGTGTGGCGCAGGACCTGGGCCTGGAGGCGGGCGAGGCGGAGGCGCGGCGGCTGCGGCTGGTGGCGCAGGGCCGGCGGGCGAGCGTGGAGGTGAGCGGGGCGAGCGGCGCGCTGCTGGTGAGCTCGCGGCTCGACCGGGAGGAGCTGTGCGGCAAGAGCGCGCCGTGCGCGCTGCGGCTGGAGGTGCTGGTGGAGCGGCCGCTGCGCGTCTTCCATGTGGAGCTGGAGGTCACCGACATCAATGACAATGCCCCCATCTTCCCCGCCGCCCGCAAAAACCTCAGCATCGCGGAACTGTCTGTGCCAGGGTCTCGTTTTCCGCTGGAGGGCGCGTCGGATGCGGATATCGGAGCGAACGCGCAGCTCTCCTACACACTCAGCCCCAGCGAGCATTTCTCTCTGGACTTGCAAAAAACCGAGGAGGACGGTGAGTCCTTATTCCTGGTGCTCAGGAAACCTCTGGACCGCGAGACGATTCCCGTGCACCGGTTGGTGTTGACTGCGACTGACGGGGGCCGGCCGTCTCTGACAGGCACGGTGGGGCTGGTCATCTCGGTGTTGGATGCGAACGACAACGCACCCCAGTTCAACCAGTCGGTGTATAAAGTGCAGCTTCCAGAAAATACAGAACGCGGTACGTTAGTCATCAAACTAAATGCCACAGATTTAGATGAAGGAACAAACAGCAATATCTTTTATTCTCTCGAGATCCTGATCCCTCAGGATGGAAGAGACGTTTTCGAGATCGACAGGAAGAGCGGAGAGATTCGTCTCAGGAATGATTTAGAATTTGAGGACGTTGGTCTCTATCGCCTGCAAGTGGATGCTACAGATCAAGGAAACCCTCCGCTGTCGGGTCACTGCAAGGTGGTGCTGGAGGTTCTGGACGTGAACGACAACGCGCCGGAGGTGTCGGTGACGTCGCTGTCGGTGCCAGTGGCGGAGGACGCGTCGGTGGGGACGGTGGTGGCCCTGCTGAGCGTGTCGGACCGGGACTCGGGGGCGAACGGTCGCGTGCGGTGCTGGGTGTGGCCGGCGTCGCCGTTCGGTCTGGAGGCGACGTTCGCGGGCTCGTACTCGCTGGTGCTGCGCGAGGCGCTGGACCGGGAGCGGGTGTCGGAGTACGAGGTGGAGGTGGTTGCGGAGGACGGCGGGGCGCCGGCGCTGCGCGGCAGGCGCGGGCTGCGGGTGCCGGTGTCGGACGTGAACGACAACGCGCCGGCGTTCGCGCAGGCCGTGTACACGGTGCTGGCGCGGGAGAACAACGCGGCGGGCGCGGAGCTGGCGCGGCTGTGGGCGCGGGACCCGGACGAGGCGGGCAACGGGCGCGTGAGCTACTCGGTGTGGGAGGGCGGCTTGGGCGGCGGGTGGCGTCCGGCGTCGAGCTACGTGTCGGTGGACGCGGAGAGCGGGCGGCTGTGGGCGCTGCAGCCCCTGGACTACGAGGAGCTGCAGGTGCTGCAGTTCGAGGTGCGTGCGGTGGACGCGGGGGAGCCGCCGCTGTGCGGCAACGCCACGGTGCAGCTGTTCGTGCTGGACGAGAACGACAACGCGCCGGCGCTGCTGCCGGCTGCGGGCTCGGGGCCGGAGGCGGGCGGCGTGGCGGGCTCGGCTTCGGCGGCGGCGGCGGGCTCGGTGTCGGTGTCGGGCACTTTGTGGGCGTGGGCGGCGTGGGGGGCGCCGGCGGGGCAGGTGGTGGCGAAGATCCGCGCGGTGGACGCCGACTCGGGCTACAACGCGTGGCTGCGCTACGAGGTGTGGGAGCCGCGGGGCAAGGGCCCGTTCCGCGTGGGGCTGTACAGCGGCGAGGTGAGCACGGCGCGGGCGCTGGAGGAGGCGGACGGCCCTCGGCAGAGGCTGGTGATCGTGGTGCGCGACCACGGCGAGCCGGCGCGCTCGGCCACGGCCACGCTGAGCGTGTCGCTGGTGGAGGCGGCCGAGGCGGCGCTGGCGGCGGCCGCGGGATCGTCGTCGTATCCGCGGTCGGCGGCGGGCGTGGAGATGGGCCCCGGTGCGGCGAGTGCGGCGACGAACGTGTGGCTGGGGGTGGCGATCTGCGCGGTGTCGAGCCTGTTCCTGCTGGCCGTGGTGCTGTACGGGGCGTCGCGCTGGGCGCCGCGGGCGGCCGTGCTGTCGGGGCCCGGGCCCACGACGCTGGTGTGCGCCAGCGAAGTGGGCAGCTGGTCGTACTCGCAGCGCCACAGCCGGAGCCTGTGCGTGGCGGACGGCGCGGGCAAGAGCGACCTCATGGTTTTCAGCCCCAACTTCCCTCCGCCGCCGCCCGGCCCCGCGGCCAAGGACACGCAGCCGGAGCCGTCCGCTCTCCTGGACACGGTCAGTGGCATTGTCTTGGTCACCTCTGCTCGTTCGCTGCCCCTTTGCCCCTTCTCTCTCGTTTCCTAACCCGGTTCTGCTATTAGCCGGGCTCCTCCCCCTGGGCCTGAGGGCGATGGGTGCTTAAGTGTGTTAATTGCACCTTTGTATCTGCTGCCTCGTCCTTGCAGGGTAAGGGTAGTGGGGTAACCCCTTGGGGTACGCACCTCAGATTTGCTGGTGTGGATATGAATTGTTCTGCTGTAGAATGAAATCACTGCTGGTTGCGGTGAGATGTGTCCTGTGATGCCTCGAGGTTTCAGTTTTGGGGTCACCGCTCCTGCTTGCTGGTTGTGTAGGTTTTCCATCCGAGCTTGCTGAAGGTGTGCAGGACAGGCTGTGACGGTGATGGTTTCCCAGGCACTGTGTACTTCCTCATCGCCTTTGCTGACTGCTGGCTGTGGTGGTATCACATGTGGTTTCTTCTGTACCCTCATGTTCTGTCATTTGTCCTCTACAAGAAATGCGAGGCAAGC
This sequence comes from Oriolus oriolus, assembly GCA_013400235.1. Classification (NCBI taxonomy): domain Eukaryota; kingdom Metazoa; phylum Chordata; class Aves; order Passeriformes; family Corvidae; genus Oriolus; species Oriolus oriolus. The sequence continues at coordinate 14,389 of VXBT01007685.1, forward strand.
TAACCATTTGGACTTTTCATGTCATTATGAAACCTGGGAAGGCTTTGTGGCCTTTTCATGTTTTGTTTCCCTCCTAGATTTTTTTGTTAGCTGTAGTTGTTAACTTGCATTCCTGTCTGGAGAGGCGGCTTGATGGACACTGACCTTTTTCTGACATGTTTTTTATTCAATATTTACATTAGGAACACCTTCGCAGTTTCCTTGCAAATCCTCTTCTAAAAAACAACAACAACAAAAAATCCTACAACCAATATCTTCTACGCTGTATTCATGTGTTCATCACTGTGTTGTTTGGTCTCTCTCAGCAGGACATCACTGTCCATTGGCATGAGAGCTGTACCGACATGACTTTTACAGCAAATATTGGTCTCAGGTCTGTAACACTACCAGAGCTCAGGGTGCAGCTGCAGAGTCTGCCCGACCATGTATGTGATGCCACCTGTGTGGGTTTTGCAGTGCTCTCGTTGCTGGGAAGGGTAAGCAAAAGTCGAATTGAGCCCTGAGGTAGGAAAGGAAATCGTGCCTGGTCACAGAGGTGAATGTGGCAGTGACACTGAGTAGGGGCTGGGTATGTCCTGATGTGAAAGGTGACCTTGAGCACTGGGAAGATTTGTCTGAGGGAACCTGAAAGCATTTGTAGGACTATGGGTCAGTTCATAAGAGGAGAGGAATGGATCCTATGTCCTTTTTTGGAAATAACTGTTGCAGACTGAGGATTAGAAGATGCTTAGAGGAAAGCAGGAGCCAGGATGGGCACAGAGTGTTTCTGCCAGGATCCTTTCCCAAGTTCCAGGGGTGTGAAGTTGGAGGCCCTCTGTATCTTGAGATAATACGTGGCACTGAAATGGCCACAGTGTAATCTGAGTTACGAATATCTCCCATCAGAGACAGTTCCTTATGCTGCCCCTGACCTGACATAGGGAATGTGTTGGATAAGGGTTGGTAACATTCAGACTCATGAGCATTTTTGCTGCTGCTTTGGGAGTGTTGTTGTGGGAGGGTAGCACTTCAGACTGCTTCCCATGTGTCTTGTAGGACATTTTTACCAGCTTCCACAGCTGTTGCCATGGTGGGTCTGTGCTCCTTTTCAGACACGATTTTTAAGGGCAGGTGAGTGGGTGGGTGGGTGTAATCTTGTGCTGTTCTCCCCTTCTTATGCTCTTGCTCAGTCAGTGTGGGTAGAGATGGTGTGTCCTGTTATCACACACGGCTCATTCTGGTGTCTGGATGTACACACCAAACCTCCTCATCCACAGAGCAGCCCAGCCCTGGTGTCCTATTGTAGAAATTCTCTCATCCAGTTGACATTTTGAGTGAAGTTGTGCTTCATCTTTTGGTGTGATCTCTTGATGGAGAAGATCTGTGGGGACTGGTATAAAAACTGTTCATGACTCTACTCACAAAACCTTTAAGAACTCATTTTGCATTTATAATTGCTGAAAAGACATAAAGCATCCGTGCATGTAGGAAGAGTCAAAGAGTCACAGAATGGATTTGCACCACTCTATATCTTTGTGCCAGGCATGGGGGAAGGGGAGGATTTGAATACATCTTTGGGGAGGAAATGGAGAATGTCTGCTCAGCTGTGGAGATCCCAGTTGCCAGGGTGTAAGATAGATGATTACAATAGAATATCTCAAGAAGGGTCCCACCACACAGTGCTGCTCTCCTGGGATCCTCTCAGGACACCCAGAAGTTCTGCATATCTTAGGGCACTGTTGTTCTTTCTGGTATTGCTCTTTGTGAAGACATCTGCCGTGCGTGTCTTTAATTACATGAGTTTGATGTAGAATGTTGTTGGTGAAAGAGAAGCTTTTTGAAATTTGGATCATGCTGCTGAGCCTTCTCTGAACGTTTCCTTGGTTACCTTTTCTCTTAGTCTTGCTAGGGAAGGGAAGGATTGTTCTTGTATTCAAGATGTTGCCACAACTTGCATTTCGATAAAGTGGAATAGAACATTTTGGGTTTTTTTCTCTCCTGTCTGATCAAACCTGCCCAACCTTTAAATCTTTGTTAGTTTTGTTTATTGTTTGGGTTTTTTTCCTGTCATATTGGCTGTGTGTTGGTAATGATGGATGAAATGCAGACTGCTGAATTTTGGCAGGTGTCAAATGCTGAGTGATTTCCCATCGGTGTGGGGAACAGGTTTTTCTGCCTGAGCTAAGTTTAACTTTGAGATAATTGTCTGCAGCTTACAGGTCTGCTTCCTTCCTCCGCTGTGATAGAAATACTTAATGGGCACTGCACTGTGTTCAGTTTTTGCAGAACTCGAGTAATTTTTTTCTGTCCAGCTTCCCCAGAAACAATTATAATGTTACAGGCAAATATCCTTTTAAACCAGTTTGGCGCCCCTGATGATGTTTCTTTTCTGAAACAGGAACTGGTCATGCCACAGGTAAGTCACTCACCTAAAGTGGATGTGCCTGAGGCAGGTGTTCCTCAGCTCCTCTTCAGTTGTGGCATCTTCATGTTGAATCATGAGAACGTTGACCCTATGGGACAAACAAAGCATCAGTGTCTGCTCTGATACTTTTCCTGCAGCTTCCAGGCGCAGCTGAGTGGGTGGCAGGCAGCAGGAATGGAGGAGGGACCACAATCCATCTCAGGGAGTGGCTGAGTTGGGAGTCCCGGGGATGTTCTTAGTGCCAGTGTCGTGGTGTTACCTCGGTGGAGTTTGTCTGGCTGTGTGACAATTGTCATGGGAATGGTTGGGAGGCCTTCTGTGGGGACCATTGCTCATAGACACTGAGGTTCTGGGTGTGTTATTGTGGCAGTGCATTCCTGCCTTAAAGGGAAAGCATAAACTTGACAGTTTGCAGGTGCAAAACGAGTCAGGAAGAATGGAGATACACTGAAGAGAAGAGCTCAGGATCTGTGGTTGCCCAGTGCTTTTTAAAGTCTTTATGGAAGATTGTCATGCTGAGCTGTGACAGCTTTGG
>VXBT01007688.1:0-12655 GCA_013400235.1 Oriolus oriolus
TGGGGCACGGTAACCACAGTAATTACTTCTGATCACATATTGGGAGCTTTTACTGCCATTTTTGCTGTCTCCTTTTTTGTGGTGATCTTTTTTATTATTATGAATTTTTAATTGCTGTGCCCCCATTAAATAGTGGGGGCAGGTTGCCTAGTAAGAAGGTCGTGTCCTGCCAATAGTCTGTCAGGCTCCCTTTTGCTCCCCTGGCTGAATGAAGTGCTGTAGCAATTGGCAGAAAGCAGACCTCCTCGATGTCAAGGACAGGAGCAGGGAGCAGCTGCCTTCTCAGAGGCAAGTTAGGATCAACACAGCAACATAACAAAAAAAATTTCCAGATATGACATGCAGCTAATTCCCTTGCAGTGATAGTTTCTTGCTAACTATCAAGCACAATAAATGAACTCCATGTGAAATTTAACTGGGGAGCAATAGGAAAGAGGGGAAGGCAGTGAAAGAGGCTTCTTGCTGCAGTTTTCGGAAGGCAACACTGCTCACATTTTCCTTCTAGACAGAAACAAAGAGGATTTCCTACAGACAAAAAAATATCATGTCCCCTTGAGAGCTGGATAAGCTCAACATTGGTGCTCACATTCTGAGAGGTATTTGGAAAGAGCTGCTTTGTGGAAGGACTCTTTAGCTTTGGTGGTTTATCTGCTCAACCCTGGCACACTGAAAGGTGTCACGTTTTGTGTGAAGTCAAAGCTTGTGTGAAGCTCTTCCAAGTCTTATTCACTGTGAGAAAGAGGTTAAACAAACAAATTAACCCTAGGGAAAGCCTGCCAATTTGTGCAGAGGCAGCAGCAGTCTGTCTTTAAGAAGAAATCCCATGCCAGCCATGCCATTTCATCCCTGCTCATGCTACTAAAAACCATCCCACCTCCCTCCCATGTGTTCACATGTGATGCTCTGGTGTGCAGCTGTTTACACCAGCCACCACAAACTTGACCCTCAACTTCTGACATGAAAAAGTAATTTCATTTATGCATATATGTGTGTGTGTGTGTATATATGTATGTATGTATGAATTTTTGTTGATGTCCATGCCTTCAAAATTAGACACTCCATGGCAGGCTTTTCCTTCTTCATCCTCCGAATGGTTTCTCAGTAAGGATCAAACCACAGCCCCATCAGCAACCATCACATGATATTGCAGTCCAAACTTCATAGAGTAAGCTGGCTGATATATGATCTTTAGACACAGTGACCTAAGTCCAAGTGCTCCTCCTGCATCAGTGAGGGAAAAAATAAATTTAAGAAAAAGCAGCAGTCTTGAAACAATACAGTAGTACAGGTGCTAAAGACTGGTACTCCAGAGGACAGCTACCTTTGCAAAGAGAGGAATATGGCTACAAAATCTACCTTACAACATTTCTAATCATATAGTCTTGTTCCAGACTTATGAAAATACTGATTTTGTTCTGAGGAGAGACAGTCCCATAAGACTTGAACACTTCAAAAGGTTTCCATTAGGAAGCACAGCTCCCTGGGAATGTAATTTGAGCGATCGGCTCTCTGAGGGACATACTGCAGAATGCAGGATCTAAGTTAAGTCCATGTTTGTACATGCCACTACGGCAACAATAAATCACATCATTCCCCCCAAGGTACTGAGTACAAGTTCAGAGCCTTAATGCACTCACGCTGCCATCTTGACATGAGCACCCACAGTTAAACTAAAAAAAAAGATAAAATGCTGGATCAAAAGCAGATTTTTCTCATGCTCGTACTTAACACAGAGACTTTCCACTCAGAGATCTTTCATCAAAGAGCATTATCATCTCCCCTAAACAAAGATGTAGTAGAATCCAAATCCATCCAAACTTTGCTAAACCCCAGGATTAGGAGTGTGATTTGTGTGGAAGTGACAAATCTCAGAAGCATGCCAGGATCTAACAGGAACAACTAGAATCAGTCAGCTAGACACGTTCTGCCGGGCCCTTGGCAAACTGCTCTGTGCTGTAATGCATGGAGAGAAGTAGATTAGAGAATCAAAAGGGGTGTATTACAGTCTGAGAAGCTGGAGTTGGTTATAAGTCTATTAGCATAACAAAAAGGAATGTAACAGGGCAGGAGAGCTGCCAAGGGGAGTGCTGGTAATTGCAGTCTCAGGAAGAGCAAACAGAGCTCCTGCGGGGGCTGGCAGCAAGCAAGCACAAAGAAAGCCAGCAAGGGCTTCCAAGGGCTTTGGGGGAAGTGGAAAACTCTTATCCTTTCTGGTTTGATCCTGTGTGGTTGTGCAGAAGGACAAAAGAACTCACTCAGCATTGAGCGGAGGAAAGAGCTTGACAGATTCAGTGGAAGACTGTCTGTTTGGTAAGGGAAAAAGGGGTAAAGCAGGTGTCTGCATCTGTGTCTAGGAGCCACCAGTGGAGCAGCATGTCCATGAATCTGTCAAAGAGCATTTTCCTATCCCAGATGGCTTGCAACAGTGAAGTAAAGGCCAGTGTGCTCCTCCTGGCCAACAGCTATGTGCCCCCAAGTCCCCCCTCCCACAACCAGGGAGACCCTCTGAGCCAGAGGCTGAGCCAAGTGACTGCAGGATGGGGAGGGAAAGGGTAGCCCTCCTCTTGGAAGAACAGCACATTTATTCAGCTGATTAATTTTTAACAGGGAGGAAGAGCAAACACAGGGAAAAATGGTTCAACTGAGAAGAGGGGAAAAATTGTGAGAAGAGAATCAGAAAGGAAGATGAAGAGCAGGAGAGCAGGGGAGAAGGTGTCACTCACAGGCAGATGCCCACCCTCCTGTGGTGCTTTTCCGGGGCTGATGGGAAGTGATTTGTGCTCCAATTAATGTTTTCATTTCTTTCAGGACAAAGAAAATGGTTTGTTCAACCGAACATATTTTTGGTTAAAAATGGAACACCTGAAACTCCTGAGTGGCTGTTTTCTTTTTTTTTAAATAAACAATAAAAAACATCACACTTTAAAAAATTCTCTCTCCATAGTCAGGATTAGTCATTTGAATAGGACTGTTTGCTGAACATGACTTGAATTTATCGAGCATTCTATCCTACCTATAGCTGAATGTTTTTGCAGAGTTTATGACTAAAGGGCAGAAACAACTTCCCTGCTTAACTTCTCATCAGGCCTGTGCAAGATCTGAATACATCCACCTCCCACAACAGCACAGGTTCAGGTCCCATTCCTCCTGCCAGAGCAGGCAGTCATTGTAAGCTCTCAGCAACTAAGGAAGACAGAAGTGATTTTCAGCAGATCTTCACCCTGTCCACAGTCCTCACTCCCTGTGGGCACCTCCCAGAGGCACAGCATCCGTGAAGGGCACCTGGGAAGCTATGCCTGAACAGAAGCTAAGCTACATAGCTTTGGGCTACATTACCTGCTTATAGACAGTGGCATACACACATCTGGGTGTCTGTAGCAGGAACAGCAGCAAAACAAGAGAGAAGGCAGCAAGCAAGCACTTGATCTGACTGAAAGACAAAAGAGAAGTTTAGAGGTCAAGAACTTCTTGAAAAGTTGTGACTGAAAAGGATGTCTCGTGCTGTGTGCTTCCACCTGAGCTGAGGGTGGCAGGATTGTGGTAAACAGCAGTCATTCAGCAACACCTGACTCCATTGCCTGTTTTCTCTGAGAGCAAACCACACATATGGAGAGCCTTTGGCTGCCCATCTGGGTCATGCGGGAATAACAACATGATGGGAATGGATGTCTCGTGATGTTATTTATTGGGCTAAACATGCCAAGTAGTGCAAAGAGGCTTACACACTCGGGTAAGTTGTGATGTTATTGCAGCATTTACTGCTCATGCAACTCCCTGTTCACCACTTCAAAAGTTACCTGCTCTGCCACATGACCTCTGAGCAAGCAAGCCAAGACTTTTAACAATATCTGTTTTCCTCTGTTTCACAGGTCAGTGCTCCATATAAACTGCCAGTGTTCTCCTGAAAGATTTATTGTGAAATACAGCACAGAAAACATTGGGGCAAAAATAATAATGAGCACATTGCTTCTGTTTAGGAAGGACTATCAGTGTGATGTAGGTGTAAAAGAATTCCCCTGTTTTGAAACACACAGTTTATCTATGCAGATCATGGTCCCATAATTCGGTGCAGCATTTCAATGGCACTTACATAGAAAATGGTTTGTTCGCTCACAGGATAAGCAAGACTGGGAGGCTTACTTCACTGACTCCAGGAAATATTTTGCCGGTGCAAACTTGTGAACCGTTAGCAGCCAAATACTCTTAAGATTTATTCAAGACAGAGAACTACTACCTACCAGTTTAGATCATATTTCTTGTCCTGCTCTTCTTTAAATTATGAGTTTCCACAGGGCCAAGTTTCTTGCGTGTTTACTTTCTTTAACACAGCAAGCCTGCAGCTGGCAATAACTTTTTGGGTCATCTGGCCATGAACTTCACATTTCAGGTCCTTCTGGGTTGCCCACTGTTATTTTCAGGTGGTGTCAGACAAAACCCCAAACTATGTTTCTCCCGTCTCTTAGAGCAGAACTGTTCTTATGCAGACCTCTACCAGTACAAACAATGCAGCAATAATAGTAAAAAAAAAAAAAAGGTAGAGGAGTACTGCTATAAATACTTTTATTGCTGGCATAGATTATTTACTGCCCACTTAGTTAATCCCTATAAAATAGCACAGCTGAACACCTTTAAGTTTCATGCATACAGATGACTAATTAAATACACAGTTAAATGGCTTGACCTGGCACTATTTTGACCATTAAAATCATTAAAGAAATAGAGCTTGTGGTTCCCTCAAGGCAGAGTGTTCCAGTGAATAATTTGGGTATTGCAGTAAGTTGGGGCCATTTGGGACAAAAACACGGTACTCTGGAGGGACTGGCTTGGGAACCAGCACCTGGAGAAGTGACTACCTGACCCCATCTCTCTGCCCATGACTCCAGCTCATTGCTCTGTGCCATGGAGACCAGGGTAGAAGGACACAGGGGACACTGGGACTGAGGCAAAAGTGAAGAGAATTCAGTCAGAAGTACTAATTCATATTTTGACAAAGATTCAGCTGAATTCAAGCCTTTCATTATAATGCCTGGGTGCAATTGCAGTAGGAGATCAGCCAGGACCACAAATGGACATCCCTCAGCCCCTGTTCCCTGTCCACTGGCAGTCCCAGGGGGAGCTCTGGGCCAGGTCGTGCACCTAGGACATCACTGCTGACTACACAGGACACCCTACCAGCACCTAATATCACCTTTGCAGGCCAAGGCATGGGCCTTCCTGGGCAGAAACTTCAGTCTGGCTTGGAGTATTTGAATAATTAAGCTTTTGTGACAAAATTAGTTTCGTCAAAACAGGAGCATCTTTGGAAGGGTATCATCTGTGCTTTCACAAGGAAGTTTCCTCTGCAGTTTCCATCCTGAAGAGTCTGCCACTCACGCTCATGTTCATGGTGCTGTGTTCACGTGCACTAGGCTGGAGTAAGCATTTCTTGTCGTTAAGTGCAGTTTAGCCTCAGAAATTATTACACTTCTACTTACTTAAACTGACCTAATTCTTCAACAGAAGTACTATTTCAACAGAAGCAATTAAAAAGTTCTGCCATTGTAGCAAGGCACCTGCTCTATCAAAATTTCATTTGGCTTATGATTCTGTTGACTTTCTAGAGTAATTTTTGAGCACACAGGGTGGGGTTTTGTGGGGGTCTTTTTTGTTGGTTTTGGATTTGGTATTTGTTGTTGTTGTTGTTCTACTAAGAATGTTCCTCTTTGAGAAATAACAGTATTAATTAGAAATACTGGGTTTGTGTCATGCAGTTTGTAAAACTGAGCTACCATGAAATTTGTGAATTTTTTTCAGAGGGCAGCAAGGTGAAACTCTCTCATTTTCACCCACTAATTGCCAGGTGGAAAGATGTATGACAGATGTAAAGATGTTACTGCACTTATAAAGGAGATAGAAAACCAAGCCATCTGCAAAGATGATAATGATATTAATAGAGACTAAGCCAAGTATCTTAACAAAGCTATTGTAGCTGTAGCCTATATAAAGCATGGGCACCTGGGGGAAACAAATGCAAATGGAATTCTGCTTTATGTTTACTGAACTCATCATTAAGTGTTGTTTGAATTTCGTGTGAAATGCACTCTTTTTACAAACAACCACACTAATAAATGAGGCATTATCTCATTTTACATCAGGTTTGACGGAGCAGCTAAGTTTCTTTGTAAATGGAAAACATAGGCAAATATGAATATATGTTTTTCCTCAACATATTCATATTTGTTTACCTGTTTTCAAGGCTCAGGTGGTGATGGTGTGGGTGGATACACTGGCACCACCACCCATCCTGTGTCTCCCCTGCTGATAAAGACACATGGTGTGAACATACCCTTGGGTACTGTTCCATTGCAAGCAATAGCATGGACTCATTTTCATGAGGACTTGGCAGATACAACCTCCCAATATACTTCTGAAATCAGAACTTCCATAAATGTTGATACTTGGTGAACTTCCCTCCTAAACCACTTCCAGCAAGTGTTTTCCTCTGCTTTCCCTCGGCAGGATAAGCCACCTGTTTCTCTTCAGCAGCAGAGTGCTGAATGTAGCCACCCCAATAACTGGGTCAAGCTTGGCCCTGTGGACAAGGTGCATGAGAAGCCTCTCTGGAAATACCAGCAGTGCCATGTCAGGTGGGGCCACCTGCGGCTTCTCTGCACGTAGGCAGAGCAACATCAACTGCAGCTGCAGCATCGCCTGAGGCTGAAAGCTTTGGGTCTCCTACAGACCTCACGCAGCATCTGAAGAGAGCTGACATCCAGTATACAGTGTGTGGCCCCTTTATACTTCTATGAGTCTGCCTTTTTTTTACAAGCATCCACTTGTTCCTTTCAACAGAGAACTCTTTCCTTGATGTTCTGAGCACTGCCCAGCTGAAACATCTGTTCCTGACAGCTTCTACTGCTACTCTGCAAGCTGCAGAGGTTTTTTCCAAATGTGCTCTATCAGTTTTCAGAAATATAGTAAAAGACATTTCAGGGAAGATATCTTCTTCTGAAACAGCCAGGAGAAATGTGAATAGCAGAAAAGCAGAGAGCCAGGAGAAAAAAAAAGCTTTCACCATTGTCACTTGAGGCCACAGATTCACCTGAAGGCAGTAAGTTGGAGCTGACACTGATCTTCTTACAACTCACATTAAACTTCTCCCAGTGCAGTGCCTGATCCTCAGGTAATGAGCAGGGATTAAAGACCCATGAGAGGCTTTCACTTGGCAAAAGAAGGTCCTGGAGTAGAGCTGGGAAAGACTGCAATGTCTGCAGGTGGAAACCTTCCTCTGCAGCTCCCCAAATAAGATAAAGTCCCTACTGACTGGCCAGGGAATAGGGGCTATCTCTCACTCTATATGGGTAACTACAGCTGCATATCATATCAAGATGGCATGGCCCAGTAAAGACCAGAGGCATTTGTGTGCAAAACCTTTTGATTTTGTTGTTGTTGTTATCCAACCCTCCTTTCATGACAATGGTTGAAACCATGTCAATAAATGAATTGTATTCATGGGGCTGTTCACAAGATGTCGATGAAAAGCAGTCAGTAAATGTTTGCAGGAGCATTTGCACCGAAGTGGCCTCCTCTTTGTTGTCTGAATTGTAGATTAATTGAACATTTATGAACATTGGCTGATAACTCATGAATTTAAACAGGCTATATGTGATTTTCATCATTTGGCCAGGAAGCTGATACAGTACAGCACTGCTCACATGAGAAGAAATTAATACCAAATATATATTGTATTACCAGGTCATATGTGGTGAAACATAAACAGTCCCACAAAAATCTGATTTCAATGGGGATAATTTGAAAACAGAAATTAGACTGCATTTTTTAAATAAGTTGTGTCTAGTTCAACTGTGAATAGTTCCCTGACTCTAATAATAACTGACCAACAGAGATCGAGTAGCAGGTATCATATTCAGTCATGAATTCAATCTAAAAATAATTCCCTTAAAGCCTTTTGTGAGTAAACTCCAATACATTCAGAGGAATCACAATTACCTCCTGGACAATCTGGGAGTAGAAAACAAGACAAAATATGCTGAATAAATTATTCACTGCGAATTGTCCCCTTGACTCTAACTTTGACAAGATGCTTCTTAGGAAAATCCCTTTTTTAAGTAGAAAATATAGAGCTACATATCAGAATATGTTAGGAGTCTTTAAAGAGCCCTGAATTTTCTGCCAAGCCAAAGTTTATTTAATGACTATTTCAAGGAATGAGGGGGAAAAGCAGTACTGAAAAAAAAAAAAATCACAGTTTTGTTTCACTGCATTTTTTTATTTACCTTTTAATCTCTCTCGATTTCATTCTCACTTACCCACTGTGGAACCTCTACATTATTGGTTCCAGACTTGAAGTAACAAAGTTCAAAGCCACAATTTCTGATTGAAGCTTTTGTTTATCCCTGTTTGCATAATTTCATTGATTGCTCTCTCTATCAGTTGCTTTGGTCTTTTTGCACCACATTTTTGTCTCCCAACTTTTTTCCTACCAGTTAAATTTTAGTTGGGTCTCACATATCACGAAGACTGAGAAGTTTCAGAGTTTATTACAGTACATTATAAGATTATTGCCATAAGGTTTTAATTCCATATCAAAATTCAGAAAATAAGTGTGCAGCCTATTGGGAAGTGTCCCTTCTCATGGCAAGGGGGTTGGAACTAGATCTTTAAGGTCCCTTCCAACCCAGACTATCTATGATAGTCATGTTGGATACGCATTGGAAAATACAATACAGCAAAGGTCTGGCAAAAAGCTGCACCTCCCTGACAAGTTTTCTTGCAGTTATGCACGTTTTTGTGCCCCTCGCAAGGCTCTGGGCTGGCAGGAGGAGGCTGCAGCGGAGGGGGAGCACCACTACTGCGGGCAGGCAGCGAGGGCTCTGGCGTGTGGCGTGCTCGCCGACGGAGTGAAAGGCATCTCACGCACCTGCTTTATGCCTGCGGCGTGCCACGAGCCCTCAGCGACAAGGTCTGGCTTGCGGCATTCCGCAGGGCGAGGGCAGATATGCGAGACACCGCGGCCCGGCCATGGCCTGCCGCCGGCCGCGGGCCCCGACCTCCCCACTTCCCAACCCTGCCAGCTGCCGACCAACAGCACGGTCAGATGGAATGTGTAGGGGGGATGTTTTGTGAACTTTCACCTACTTGTCAGCCGTGACTTGAGGAAAACGAAGGTGGAAGACGGTTAATTTAGGCCATAAACTCATTTCTACGTTATTAATATGGAGGATGCTGTAGGAGCTCAGTATTTTATGATTGCAGAGCAGCCACTTCAGCCTTCCCTGCCTGAACAGAGTGGGTGCTGGATAGCCCCACTAGGTGTACAGCAATTGCTGCACTTCACTACACAGTGAGGCAGTCTGCTGTACTCAGACCCCAGTCCCACACATATTTGGAGAAGATGTGGAAAACTCTGCCACAGGAAAAAATTATGTGAAAAAACTGCTTGTTCATACAGAAGTCACCAGCTTCAGAAGGAAGACAGTAGCAGAAACACTCTTCACATAGAACCCTTAGTAACACTCCCCCAGGAGTATCAGCTACCTGCCTGCATCTTCTAAAGGACAGGAAGTAGCTCATTTTCTGCAATGCTTATTTGTAGGGCAAAATGGGTAGAGGAGCTTCCTACATTGATAAAGACCCATGTAAGTGCCAGGCACTGTTTGATGTCATTCCCAAATCTTCAGCAAGGAGAAGCCTGGTCATCTGAGGGTCCAGCCTGGTGCCTGGCAGCCAGGAGCTGCATGCTCTGCTGAAGATGCACACAAACCTGGCGTCAGAAGGGTTGTGACACATATCTGATTTCATCTCAGCCTTTTACAAGTCCTACCTTCATTTCTTGTAGTACCTCAGAGCTCAGTAGATCCAGAACCGGAGGAGAAAAAAAAAATAGCAGGTGTTTTGGGTCTAGAAAGGCCACTGTTCATGAAGAGGGTTGTGTGAGTAACGGAGAGGTGGATACTGTGGGGTTGCACATGTCTCAGGAAAGGAAGGGCTCACTCTATAAATTACTGACCAACAGGGTAGGGATCTGCCACTTCTGAAGTGGAGACCTCAGTACATGGCAGGTCTTTAATACTTCTGGTTTCTTCTTCGCTGCAAAGACAAGATTGTGGGGGTAACCACTGGCAGAGCCTAGCCTAGGCTTCCCTGCACTGCACTCCATCAAAAGCCCAACATTATTTTAGTTAATTCTATGATTCTTTTAATAATTGTTTCAATGTTAATCACACCAGGACTCCCCTTTCACGCCTACCAGGACAAATTATCTAGTTAGCCAGAGAAGACAAGCAGGGTTTTGTCTCCTGCTTGTGATTGTGCCATGAGACACTGGGGGAGGCAAAGAATGAACTTCTGCTTCTCTTACTACAACTGTGATCATCTCATCCTGTGTTTCAGAGCCATGGCTTTTCCCTCACACTGGTGACAGTAGGATCTTGTGGCAGGTTTTCAATGCTCTTCTGTTGCTAGAGCTTGCTATTCTGGTGTCTCAGCTAATCCTCACCCAAGACAAGGCTGCAGATCCCCCCTCTGAGTAATGCAGCTAAATAGGGAGCTGTTTTTAATGCAGTGTGAGTGATGACGGCTGTGATGTGGGAGGAAGCAGTTTTATATGTTGATTCTCCTAAAACAGACCAAAAGGACAAGCTGTTCAAGCAATGCTGCTCTGATCTATAAAGGCAGAAATTAAACCCAAAGCTCCTCTGGTACTGACAGAATGGGAGCATATACAGCCCTGCATCTTCTCACTTTGATTTACCTGAGGGGGCACCACACGGGTGCCAATGGCCACCATTCTGCTTCACCTGTAGCAGCACTGCTGGGTGCCTCTGTCTGCCAGTGTGAATATGCTACTATATCCAGGAAATCCAAGCCCTGACCCTGCCATGTACAGCCAGCCTCCAAACAGTATTCAAAGGACCTTGGAGGGTGAGAAGCAGGGGCAGCAGGATGCTGCCCAGTGGATGCTGCTGCTTGAGATGTGAGAAGTTTGCTGCATAACACTCCGGCTGAATTTGGTGCCTCACCTTTTTTTTTGCACCTTACTCTGGCTGGAGAAAGCTGGCTCCAGCCCTGGCTACTGGCACTGGCATCCCCCTGCAACTCCCACATCTCCCTCTGCCCTGGCCATGCCAGTGGCAGGACCAGCCATTGCTTGTCAGATGATGCCTCCTGCACTCCATTTTCTTGAAGCGAGGAGAAGCTTCCTATGTTTTTCTCTATTCTCTTCCACAGTAGCATACATTTTTCATGAAATTTAGTTATTATTATTTTTAAATGACGTCTAATTTGCCTGTGAGCCCATTGCTACTATGCAGACATTGCTTTTCTTCACTTTGTTTCATAGCCATATTTTTCTGAATCACATTCTTTTTTTCTAAACCCCAAAACAGTATCTCAATATTACTACTTGAAATGCAGCAAAATGTGGTGCCTCAGCTGTTGGCAGCATATGATGAGCAAGAGAAAGAGTAGAAAGAAGGCAGAAGGATTTCACTTGGAAAGCTGAGAAGATTGTCACACTAACAGCACTGATAACCTGTATCTGGCAGCCACAGTGGGTGCCTACAGAGGGGACTCCTGGGCATCCCACACCAACCCTCTGGGACTGAAAGCCTCCCTGCAACCCCCATCCTCCAGCTAGGAAAAAAGGTCTTGGAGATAGGGAAACCCCAAGGTCAGATTTGCAACTGCTGGGTGATTTCCCAGAGTCCCAGGCAGTGTTCTTACACTCCTGGGATCAGGAGGAAAGAAAAAAGATGGATTGTCTTTTTTCTCCGTTGGTGGGGGATTTCCTGGGATGAGAAAGTAAAACTGCAATTAGAAATTAGTGTCCTCTCACTGTCCTTGTCCTTCCACAGGCCAAATGTTGTGACCTCCAGGGAGGTCATGTTGTGTCACAGGGAAGAGCTGAGACAACAAGTCTCACTGGGATTGAAAAATAAATAAAACAAAGATGAGATTGAAATGACAAGATAACATCCTTAGACTCTTCATCTCCTTCTTCTCTTCTCCTCCCACGTATTACTCTTCTATTAGGTTTTCCAATAAATCAGATGGGTTTTGTCCCCTGCAGCCTAGATCTCCAGACATAACATTCAGCATTTCTGATGATCTCATAGCAGTCTCCAGAGCAAACGATAACTGCCTTAGAATTCACGAATATTTGCTGGAGTCATTCTCTTGTCATTCAGCATCCAGAAAATCAAATCATGTCTCTGAAGCAGCACAAAGATCACAGACTTGCCCCTCCTTCCACTTTGTCACAGAATCACAGAATATTCTGAGCTGGAAGCAACCCACCAGGATCACAGACTCCAGTTCCTGGCTCTGCACAGGACACCCCAAGAGTCACACCATGTGCCTGAGTACATTGTTCAAGTGTTTCTTGAACTCTGTCAGGCTGCTGCTGTGACCACTTCCCTGGGGAACCTGTCCTAGTGCCTAACAACTCCCCAGCTGAAGAACCTTTTTCTAATATCCAACCTAAACCTTCCCTGGCACAACTTCAGGCCATTCCTTCAGATACAGTCACTGGTCATCACAGAGAAGAGATCAGTGTTGCACCTATTCTTCCCCTCTCAAGGAAGCTGTAGACTGCAATGAGGTCTCCCCTCAGTCTCCTCCAGGCTGAACAAACAAGTGACCTCAGCTGCTCCTC
>VXBT01007688.1:13034-64943 GCA_013400235.1 Oriolus oriolus
TGTGCCTGACCTGTGAGCCAGTTGCTCACCCATCACATGATGTGTTTATCCTGCTGTGGGCTGGACATTTTGCCCAGCAGGACACTGTGAGAGACAGTACTGAAAGCTTTATTGAAATCCAGAAAGATGACATCAACTGGCTTCCCTTGATCAGCTAGATGGGCGACCTTGTCATAAAAGAAAATCAGGTTTGATACGCAGGAATTTCCTCTCATGAAGCTGTGCTGGCTGTGGTCAGTTACTACACTGGGTGTTTTTCAATACCTTCCAGAATCTTCTCCATAGCCTTGCCAGGCACTGAGGTGAGACTAATGGGCCTGTGGTTTCCAAGGGTCATCTTCCTTGCCCTTTTTAGTCTTTTAGTTTCCAGTCAGTTGGGACCTTTCCAGATTCCCAAGANACTCTTTCCTGCTGCTGTGCCCAATTTCCTTCAGTCCAGAATGTTATCCCTTATTAACTTCCTTAAAATTTATAGAGTCATAGAATATGCTGAGTTGGAAGGGACCCATCACAATCATCAAGTCTAACTCTCATTGCTGTGGAGGACAACACAAGAATCACACCATGTGCCCAAGANCTTGCCCTTTTTAGTCTTTTAGTTTCCAGTCAGTCGCGACCTTTCCAGATTCCCAAGATCACTAAAAACAATATAGAGAGGCCTCATGACAACATCAGCCAGCTCCATAAGTATTCTCAGTTGAATACCATTAAGCGCCATAGACTTACAGGAATCCAGCTGGGACGGCAGATCCCTCAAAACTTCAGGGTCAGCTAGGGGTTTATCATTCTCACAATCATGGTCTTCCAGCTCAGGGCACTNTGTTTCCTGCAGCATTGAGATTGGCATCTCACGCTGATTCCTTTTCTAATAAATACTCAAGTGGCAAACAACATTTCTATATTCTTCCTGCGTCACCTGACCCTGCTTCCACTGGGCATACACCTGNCCCTGTTACAGGCCAATGTTATTTCTGCCCTGCCTTTTGCCAGCAAAAAGCCATCTTTTTATTGTCTCCCACATTTCTGGCCGGTTTCAGTTCCAGTTGAGCTCTGGCCACACGCATTTTCTCCCTGCAGTGGCAAGGACAGAATGCAAGCAGCATCTCTCTGTTCTTCCCGTGTCACCTGACCCTGCTTCCGCTGGGCATATGCCTTCCTTTATTGCCCTACCTTCAAAAGAAGATTCCTACTTAGCCAAGCCAGCCTTCCGACTCATGTGCTTGACTTCAGACATTTAGGAATTGTCTGCTCCAGTCCCCGTAGAAGGTGGTGCTTAGAAAGTGACCAATGCTGATGGACCTCAGCAACTTCAAAAGAATTTCTCTGGGGGACTTTATCACTTCTTCCCTGAGCAGTCTGAAGTCTGCTCTCCTCATGTCCAGATTTGAAGTTTTGCTGGCACTTTCCTCCTGTCAGCAGAGATTTTAAACTTGATCACTTCATGGTCACTGTGGCCAAGACAGCTGCCAATCATCATTTCATTCATGACATCCACTCTGTTGGCAAGTAGCAAATTAAGGAGGACATCTCTCCTAGTTGTGTCTCTTAATGCCTGTATCATGAAGTTGTCATCCAGGTGTGTCAGGAATCTTCTGTCCCTGTTTATGCCATTTGTATGGTGTCCCCAGTTAACATCTGGAAAGCTGAACTCTCCCAGAAGGACAAGGGCAGTTGATTTAGAGGAATCCCTTAGTTCCTCAAAGAATAGTCCATCAACTTCATCATCCTGGGTGGGAGGTCTGTAGCAGACTCCCACAATGACATCCACGTTATTTGTTTGTCCCTTGATTTCTGTCCAGAGGCTCTCAACTGTGCCACTGCCAACTGTGAGTTCCATATATTCCAACCCTTCCTTTACATAAGCTGCCACCCCCCTGCCTCTTCTTCCCTGTTTGTGTCTCCTGAAGAGCCTGTAACTTCCCAAAAGGGCATTCCAGTCACAGGACTCATCCCACCAGGTTTCATTTAAGTCAATGATACCAAATCTCTGGGACTGAGTCAAAGCTTTGAGCTCCTCTTGTTTGTTCCTCGTGTTTCGTGCATTGGTGTAGAAACATTTCAGGTGTTGCACTTTGTAGCCAACACCGCGTGGAGCAGATTGAGGTAGCCCGTTAGTGTTCATTTCCTCAAGTTTTGACACACCATCCCACTGATCATCACTGGCAGGCCTGGTATCTTCCTTTTCCCCTTCCAAGCCAGTTTAAAGCTCTGTCAGTGAGCCCTGCTAACTCCTGTGCTAGAGCTCTTTTTCCCCTCTGAGAAAGGTGCAACCCGTCAGGTGTCAGTAGAACAGCTGTTGAATAGATCATCTGGTGGTCATATGCCCCCAAGCTTTTTTGATGACACCAACCTCAGAGCCATGTGTCAATCCGTTGGATATGCCTATTCCGATCAATATTATTCCTTGCTACTGACAGGATTGAGAAAACACTACCTGTGCTCCTGATGCTACAACAAATCATCCCAGGCCCCTGAAATCCTTTTTTACTCCCCTTGGACTTCTCTTTGTTATCTCATTATTACCAACTTGAATAACAAGTGGTGGATAATAATCAGAGGGCCTTACTAGACTGGAGAGTTTTTTAGTTATGTCCCTTACCTGAATCCCTGGGGGACAGCGGACTTCCCTGTGGTTGGGGTCCTGTTAGCATATCAGGTCTTCCACTCCCCTTAGAAAGGAGTTACCTATGACAACTACCCTTCTTTTCCTCTTAACACAGGAGGTTGCAATGCAGGGTATAGATTGTGTTGTCCTAGGCAGTTTCTCCATCCCAGCAGGACCTTGGTCCTTGTCATCAGTAGATTGTCCTTCTGGTTCCAGGGCTTCTTCATACCTGCAGCAAAAAGTACCACTCCTACTTGTCACTGTCAAATTTCTAGGAGAAGGATCCTTCCTCCTAGTATGGGCACTGACCAGTTTCCAGCCTTCCTGTTCAACACACTCTCGAATAGCTACTTGACAGGGTTCTGGGTCCACCTGGTTCTTAACTACAATGGCAATTCAAGACTCCTGAGACTGTGGTGTCTCTGACAATAACCTGTCAATCTCTTGCTCTTTTTGTCAAGTTCCTTCACCTGGTGAAACAGCTATTCCCAGGGTGCAGCTCCATCACCAAAAGGGCAGGGCCCTCTTTCCCTCTTGATCCCCCTTAACAACATCAAATCTCTCCTGGTCCTGCCTAGCTGCAAGCAGGAAGTGCAAAGCTCTTTTTACTATTTTAGTGACATAGAACCAAGTCAGGAACTTTATAGAAATGCTGGTATTAGTCCAGGAGTTCTCATACCAGAAGGTATGAAACATATGTGTCCCTCCTGACTGTCAGTCCATGAAAGAATTAGACCTTCAAAAAAAGAAAAGAAATCACAACAAAGCTCTGTTCAAGATATCTCAGGTTCCAAAGACTTAATTTTTTGAGAAAAGATAGCAATATGTTTACATGCTTTAAACCTTATCAATTTAGCTACCATTTTCATTAATTAGTAAAATAAATTTTATGTGCTCCAAGTTGTTCATTAGTCAATTAGCATCGAATAAGGCTGCTAGAGAAACTCTTTCAGCTCTCAGACACATTAGTTACACCTTTTCAAACTGCAATAATTTGAATTCCAATTTTTTTTTAATTGAAAGTTTCTTCAAAACTGAAATTTCTGAGAGCCTTGTTTGTCCGATATTCACGAGAATAGTGGAAATCTTGGGTCAGATCCGTAGGGCTGCTATTTCATCTCTCTTCAGGCATAGACAATAAAGGACTGAATAAAGGAAGAAATACTGATCCCAGGGAAACGGCTGGGAAGATACACTGGGGGATAAGCCAACTTTCTAACTCTATATTAGAGTTTAAATAGGAGTACAGGATGAACCAGTTTTTTGATTCACTGGTAAAGAAAGTAATTACATCTGACTTGACCCAAAGGATACCTATATATTTTTCCAATGAAATTAACATTTAAAAGAATTATTTCTCCCAGACAGAGCAATTACTTTGATAATGAGCATATTGACATATTTGTGGTTTACTTGGGACTTTTTCAAGTCAACAGGAAGTGCAAATTGGTGTTTCTGTCCTGCTGGAAAAGGTTGGGGATGCTCTGTCCCTGGCTCAGTCCCTGGCTCTGGCCCAGCCGCTTTTCCCCGCAGGAGGCACACACACTTCTCCCCATGCTTTTGTTCAGTCAACAGAGCTGATTTTCACTGGCATTTCCAGGTGAACTTGGTGTTTTCGTCAGTTCAAGGTTATTGCTTTTTAAGGGTAGGAAAGGTCTTAGCACTAAGCATGTGCTAATGATATGAGGGTTGAGCTGGGCAAGGGGGCTTCACCCAGGAGGGTCAACTTTATGTTCAAGAACATAGAGAAGAAATAAACGGAGACTGATCACCAGAAAAAGATATTCAGTTGATATTATGTCAAGCCCTGTCCCTTAGACTACAACACATTTTGCATAGTACAGAGAATATTTAGGCATTAGCATTAGGGTGCAATACAGATTATAAATGTTTGATATTTCCCATCGCTAGGATGCTAGGAAACCCTTTACTGAAATAGTTTAATAAGCCAGAACTATCTCACTTTCCCATGAAAGTGGAAGAACATCTTCCTGCTGATGTTGTCTGGAAGAGAGGTGTTCCCCTGAACAAATCACAGGCCATAGCACACCTGGAAACATTAGCCAAAACATTGTCAAATTATAGAAGTTAATAGCTTTTCTAGGGTGTTTTTGCCATGTGTCAAAGATGTTTGAGGCAGGTCCTCAAAATAATTTGCCTGTACACTTTGTAACACATGTTGGAATTTCCCTTCTCCTCTTCCACTCTCATTTCACCCCTGAATTCAAACCCTGGTGAGCACAACCTGTACAAGATAATCATATTGTGATATTGTGCTGTAATATTATAGTACTACATTGGAAATTCTATTGTGTAATTAAAAACGTGTGTTCAAAAGATACTTAAATCAGTGTGGTAGATTTGCAAATCATCTTGCGATTTATGTTGTCTTCATTGTTATAGCATAGGCTTTTTTAAACAAATATTTTTCACAATGGTACAACAGGATAAAGTCATGCTCCTCACAGCATCACTTTTTATTACTTGAAGTTTATTACTTCAAGGAATGTTTTAAAAATCTTACATTCTTTTACTCAAACATTAGTTTCTTCCATCCTCTTGGGAACCAATGCCATAAAAACCAACATTGCAAACAACATGCATGCCAGAAAATGAGAGCATCTCTGTGATTATAAGCTGACCTAACAGCTCCTCTGACTTACAGCTTTTCATTTTCATCTTACCTGTCTTTACAACAATTTGTATTTTATTATTAACTTCTAAATTTTTCAGAAACCAGAACAAGTAATGTAGTGTTTTCCAAGATGTATTGTACATCTGCAAACACTACCTATTAAATCTGAAGTAATTGTCTTCTGCTATCTTTGCCTGAGGTCTTACCCTATTAATTCCAGTAGTCACAAGCTTTAGGGGTTTCCTTTGTCCAGGCACCTTTTCACTTGAATCTTACTTAATAAACTGTCCAGGGTCATGTGCTATTTCAAGTCCCTGTCTAAAAAATGCGTCTTTTTCCCTCTAGCTTTTGCCTGGCATAGCAATTTAATCACAAGTAGAATTAAAGTAGTTTCAAGGTTTAGCTGCTTTGACAGACCTGTCTACATCTGCAAAGGACTATCAGGTTTTGAAAGACATAGTTCATGCATGTCTTCCCTTAAATGTCACTGCCATCTGCACTTTTACTGTCCAAGTACAAGAAATTTTACTATTTTTTCTCTTCTTCCTTATAACTGTCACTGCTTCTTTTGATGAAGTTGTCCTTGCTCACTGCTGGTGTGGCAGCAGAGCTGGGCATGCCACCCTGCTCCCAGTTTCAGTCTTGCCCTGCTGTGGGTACGGCCACTGAGCCCCACACAGTCCAGACAGGAGGGATGAGCTTCTGGAATGCAGCTACTGCTATCAACCACCAAACTCTGGGCTGCCATCATGGCCCAGCCTTCAAGCCATGCTGTGTATTTAAGAGATAAGGGCTAAGTCGTTCAGTGTATTCCCCTAGTTTTAGTCTCTCTGCTTGGAGGATTTGCAGTAAAGCCACCACTTATTGCCAATACTGATTGACTGTTTTGATACTGATACTCACTTAAGATCCACTGCTACATAAACATGAACTGTCACAAGGCGCTGAGAAGAAGTGTCAGTCTGCATCAAACTAGGCTGACTGGTAAACAGTAAACTAAATGAAGAGAATTGTGTGTCCTGACTACTTAGTCTGTGTGCTGCCTAGGTCTTCAAATAGCATTTAAAAGTGCTGGATATGTAAATAATAAAGCATTTTGCTTGGGTGTTCAACTGGGCAAGCTGATTTGTGCCAGTTAATTTAGGCACTTGTTTAAAATATCTCATGCAACTTTTAAGTAGAAATTGACGAGATGAAAAGGGGGAAAGCCAGTCAAAGCCATGGGGCTGGCAGCCCTATCATGCCATTCCACTGCTTTGAGGCCAGTAGTCATGTCAGAGGTCTGTTTTTCTTCTTGCAGTCATCGCAAGGTGAATGTCCTGAGAAGGCAATGAAAGAAGACAAGCACCAGCCTTGACTTTCTCCATTTAAAAGAAGGTTTAACTGCTACATACAGATCAGAGGTGAATTTACTGTGTCTTTCCAGGCTAACTGCCTGGCATAGATTGGTTCATGGATTCGCCATTATCATTGTTCAGCTTCTGAAAGAAAAAAATATTTGTAGTCATGTTGCTGGAATGAGGTTTCCAAAAGTATTTGTCATGAATCCATTTAGTCACGACTCCACATCCCACTGGCTTTTAACTAATTGCAGTGAGAAAAGAAAGCGAAGAGTTCGTTGAGGTTCTTTAAATTCCCAAACAAAACAAACCCTATAGCCAAAACCTAAACATTTATTGCTAAACAGACTGTACTGGGAAACTTATCACCACTTTTAATGAGATTTCTTCCATCTCCCAGCAGAATTTGAAGGGACACTGAGTTTAAGCTACCTTTGGCACGGTTGCATTATTAGCAGAGTATCTTCCTTAACATGAAGAGTCACGTTTACAAAGAAAGGCTGTTTTCACTATAGCTACTGGACCTCAAGATGTCTCCTCTTAGTCAAAATAGGGGCCACTGAGGAAATCAAGTGGATGAAACACTCAGATAAAGCTCTTTTAATATACTTTACAGTGTATGGATCACACTATTTTGTATGTTAGCCATAATATTTTCCTCCACTCCAAATAAGCATAATCTTAAGAGGAAAATAAACACCAGCATTCCCACATAAGTCTGTTGCTGCATGCAAATGAAACCAGGATATGTACTAGATTAAGTTATCTGAGTTTCAAAATGTTCCCCTCTAAATCTCAGTCAGATGCTTTGCTGTGTGTCTTATATTCCTTACTAGTTCATTCTTCTGCTGTTCTTGTGCATTTAGATTATCACTTGAAGAGATTTAGAAGCCATCCCTAATAACACATCTGTCTTCCTGAACATATTTTATCCTGGTATCTTCAGTGTTAACAGCCATGTACACATCAAAGGTTTGCATTTGGCAGGAGCAGCTGTGCAACCAAATGAGTTGCTTAGAAATTCACAGTAACAGTAGGCAACAGTATTAAGTCTGCTGTTATAAAATTTAAAAGTAGAAACTACTATACAAATGAGCATTTTCATAAACGTAACTGGAACTGCAAACCCAACTTACACCAAAGTTTTGAAAGTAGTTGGTATGGTCCCACATTCACATAGCTGTTGTCTATCGAAGCCTTCCCCCAGCAGTAAGACAAATAAAATTGCTAGCTCTGTTGTCTTTAAAGAGCATTTTGTATTATTACTATATTACAGTTTGGAATTAATATGAGTCTTAAATCCCCTGGTACAATACAGAGTAATTGCGCTTTCATGACCTTCCCTGGCAGTGCCAATTATCCAAGATCACAAATCCTACACGGGAAGACCATGTAGTTCAGACCTCTGCTGTGTTTGTGAAAATGAGTATTTCCTCATTATATGCTGCACAGAGAAAACATATGTGTTTCGTATTAACATCAACAGAAAACCTCTGCATCCTGCTGCACATAGAGACCTTCAGGAATGTTTAATTCAACCTGCTGTTCATCTTCAGCTGCATTAAATTTGAGCTTAGCTGTGTCTCCTTCAAGGTACTGCACATCTTATTCCTCCTTTGTCTCCTACACAATTTCTTTTTGATTCTCCCCTTGCCCATTTTAACCCACATGGCCTTTGGCTGTAGCATAAGAGAACCTTCATGGCTACCCTGAAATTTTATCTTATCAGCCTTCTTCTGAACCAAGAGGATGTTCCTTTCTCTCAAGAGAGTTTAGATCAACTAGTGCTTGTTTGCACTTGCCAGTTCAAGTTCTCTGCTTCTGCTATTGTTGACTACACTAAGCACCACCAGGCAGGAAGCTCTGTCTAATTTAAGATGCTTTATGTTGTGATCAGTAGAAAAAAGAGCCTAACATTTTTGAAAAAAATGGTTTTTTCAACATCTTTTTATATCTTCTTCTGACCATGCTGTATAGAATTAGACAAAACCTTGCAAGAGGCGAAGTAACTGCTTTTGGAGACACAGAAAGAATGTTGCTCTTCACTGGCATGTGTGTGGGGATAAAGATGGAAAATCTCCCGCCTAGTTTTTAATAACACATACAGCTGAGGGGGAAAACTCACAGTACTGTGATACGAGACACACTGAACTGCACATACCTGTAGCAAACAGTGCATGTCCGTACCACTCTACAGAAAGGATGGGGGTACTAGGTCAGAGGTTGGACTTGATGGTCTTGCAGGTCTTTTCCAACCTTAATGATTCGATGAGTCCCTAACCTTTGCCATTCACCTGTCTTCTCCTGCATGCTTGGGAGAGATGATGGGTTTTGCAGATTCTCCACAGGTCTGCAGTCTGTGACATCAGTGAAGGCGTTGAGCCCAAGGTCAGGGATGGGATGCAGAGAGGTGCTTGCCAGCATTCCTCCTCTCTTGACTTGATCTTGAATCTTCAGTTGTGCAAAGTGCATATGTCTCTCATGTCTCTCACCCAGTCTACAAGCTCCCTGACCTTTCTGGGGTGCTGGAGGAGCTGGTGCGTGTCAGGGAGGGAGTCAGAGAGCTACTGAGATGCACGGCCAGACCTGTGACTCTTAAGTGTTTCTGTGCCCATCCACACAGTCACAGGAACATTCGTGTAGGCACAGGGCCTTAAATAACTTGGTCCCTAGGTCACTGAAAGGTTAGCGCATGAACACAGGCCAGCTGGTGCATTCTCAATGAGATTCACCATGCAGTGAGGCACTGACATGCTGAGAAGCTGCCTCCGTATCAGGGTGAACTGCTCTCTGGAGGGACTCTAAATTCCCAAGAAATCTGTGCTTTAATTGGGGCTATTATGAAAGGGACATCAAATTTGCAAAATGAAACCAAAGTAAGAAAGATATGCAATGCTTTTAGTACTGTATAATTTAAAATGAAAATGTGCAGAAAAACATAATCAAATGTAAAGGTTCCTTGTCAGGTTTGCAAAATCCATAAACTGACAGCAGGCGTTTAACCCACTGCATGGACGGTATAAAGAGGGAGTATTACAACATATTACATCTGTGCCATGTGGCTGTGTTGAGAGTAATGCTTGGGTCTACATCTTTGACTCCCAAGCTGCTGTTACCACTGCAGCCTCTGCTCCTCACAGCTGTAGATGTTTGAATTTAACACAGACATGGGCTGTCAGGGTCGTGCAATGTTTGACAGACTGCACAATTCACATCAGGATTTTCTTTTTCTGTACAGTAGTTGCTAACCAGAGCACAACAACCTCCTACTGGTTTTGTGCATGTTTAGTCCCTGAACAGCACAAAGACACTGATGAGTGATGAATACAAGCTCCTTTTCTGTTGCTCTGAAACTCCACTTGTGTACCTGGACTTTAAATCAGCATTCTCTCTGGCTGGTACCCTGTGCTTGATGGATCTGCACATGGGTACAATGTAAATGCAAGAAGCTGGACAGGAGCTAGACATAAGCATTTCCTGTGCTCTGAGTTCATTAGCAATGTTAAAAATATATGGCATGCTTTTACCTTGATTTTCCCCACCACCACCCCCAAAACTCAGTCACTGAAAAATGAGGGGATGGGCATGTTTCACCTACCTAGAGAGCTTGAGTGGTAGGAAATCTGTGCAGTTCTGGTGCCTATGCAGGAATCATCAGGCCAATCCAGGACACAATGGCAAAGTATCTCTTTAGAAAAGACAAAAGATTTCGCTCATTAAGAATGGGGCATCCAGTAACAATCAAATGATTGTGTATAGCCTCTTTTGGGAAGAAAAAAATGCACATACAAACTTGGACAAGGTAAATCCAACCTGTTGCAATAGGTTGGGTTTGGATTAAAGTAATTTAATTTAGGGTTTGGTATGTGGGCTTGTGGGGGTTTTTTCCTATCCAAAGCAACTTAGTTCTGATATTCAAATTGAAGAAATTCATTATTTGCCCCATGCTCTGAATTAATCAAATTAAAGGAAAGCAAAATTGTTAATTTTTGTCCTTTTCTTTTCCACTAGAGAACATAACATAAGCTACAGCTATTTTGTTTTCAATATTAATCAGCTTGTAAGGGTAATTTACCAACAATTGTAAGCTCACTGAAAAATAGCAGTGTCTGAATGTTAGCTGTAGAGTCTAAAAGTCTCTTTAGGAATACTCAGAATCTTTTAATTTGTGAATCAAAATTTTGCTAAAGTTTTATGAAATAAGATGACAATATAGAGTTTGGGACCTTTGAAGTTCTTGGATGACTGCAACAAGTGTTAATAACAGATTAATACCTCTGAAGGCTGCTCTGAAGCTCCTTAAAATCCCTGGGAATATAGTGTCTATAGGCCTTGGCAGTGGTGTTAGCTGCTCACAGTGGTGCAGGACAAGGAGGCAGAGTCAGAAGAGCTGGACCAAGGGAGACCCTCAAACAACAAACAAAACCTCTCATCTGTAAGGCTGAGAGTAATGTTCAGGCCAGAACTGAGGAGGAAAGTGTGATACTGTTTTATGACACAGGTATTTTTCAACTTCCTTTACAAGAAAATAAGAGCAAAAAGATTTTGCTTTACTAGTGAAATTTTATTGATTTCCAGCAGTCAGCTAAAAAATGAAAGGAAAAATATGCAAGTGGAGGGGCATCTCCTTTGTGTTACAGTGGTGGCTGGAAATCTGGGGTTTAAGCATTGAAACCTAAAGGGAGATCATCAAAAGTTCCTATTCTGGAAAAGAAAGATAAATGAAATCTCTGTATCTAATTGGTTTTCCTCATCAGTCTTGTCTGTGACTGAGATGACATTTTGACTATGGCAGAAATACATTCTGCTCTTGTTATAAGACTCTCTGCTGTAATAGACTTTGATATAAATCCATGCTGTGATGCTTTCTTGTGCCATTAGAACTCATGACACCCTTGTTACAACAACATTGTTTACAATATTCCAAACTAAACTGCAGATATTGTTGTAAAGGGATGTTCACTCTTGTTTTCAAGTTTTCCCAGACTGCATACATTATGTGATTCTAGTTTTCAGATATTCAACTTCAAAAACCAGGTTTCCACTTACAATGATTGAACATTACTTAATTTTTCAAATCAGATTCTTTTGCACAGTTCCAAGGGCCTACAATATCATTTATAGAACTGTTGAGAGCAAGTGGCATGAACAGCCTTATCCATGTCAGAATTTATGAAGCTCAGCCATTTGGATCTGGATTGCATCATATTTACATGTGTCCCACGTACGAGTAACCTAATCTGCAGCACAAGCTCTACTTCCAGGATCACAAGGATGTGCCAGGAACCCACCTCCATTCCCTTTGAATTACTGTTTGAAAATCAAGCTCTTGCAGTATCTCCCATTTATATGCTTCTCATTCACCTACAAACCCTAAAGTCTCGTTAGTCCTCTTTTATACCTTCTTTATACTTAGCTCAGATAAGATCAAAATGCAAAAAAAGCCCAAATCTGTACAAGATCCAGGAGGAAGAAGAGAAAATAAATATATTTTTGTCTATTTTGAAAACCTTTCTCTAAAAATTGTGTTGGACTGACTAATCTTTTTTTGTTAAATGCAACCTTTTAAGAATTTCAGGATTTGTTATGAATAGGAAAGAACACAGGTACCCCCAAACCCATTGTGCCTGAGGAGAGAAACAATAGCTTTAAAAGGCAGGGGGGAAATACGCCTTCATTACTCCTGCTTTTTCTTCTTGGGGAGAAAATGGGGAAAGAGTTCTGCTACTTCTCCATTTCCTCCTCCCTTTCTGTAACTGGACCCTGAAAAAAATTTGAGGAGCAGGGAGCAGAATTTCATATGAAAACAAAATCTAGTTCTTTAAGCTGGACATCTTGTGGCCACAGAGTTCAGCATTGGCAGCCTGCAGCACAGATGTGTGAAACAAGCTAGGGAGGAAGAACAGTCACCCTGCCTAGTTTCTCAGCCCTCTGTAAGCCCAAATAAATAAAAATAAGAGAGAAAAGAGAAATAAATTGCTGGCCACCTCACTGGACACGGCTGCATTGATTTTCCTTTACAACTAAATGCACATTAATTTTGCATTTTGAATGCTGTCACATTCCTCTTTGATTGTCCCCTCTCTCTTAGTGAGAGAGTAACATCTATGGATTGATTTTGAGCTTTTTTTCTTTTTTGCAATGGATGTATGAACAGTCTTTTCAAACCCAGATATGACAGATGAGGTATGGCCACCCTTCAGAAGTGCCTCTGCTGTCTAACCCAGCTCACCTCAACCAGGGACTTGGAGGCACCTGAAGCTTCACTCCACAGGGAAGGAGTCCACCCTTGTTTTTCCATCTTGGAGAAGCCAGCTTCGCACAGAGCAGCCCTGTTTTTCTCCTGTTTCATCTTTCTCACCCAGCTATGACTTTCAATTAAGGGATTAACATAGTTGTGCAGGACTTCACCCAGGTCCAAGCAAGCTCCATGAATTCCTGCTATGTGATAGGTCTGAAGACAGGTAAAAAAGTTTTTAATCAAAACATGGAGAGGGCTGTGTACAAATGAAATGCAGTGCTGGTCAGGGCAGATTAAGGGCAGCACCCATGCCAGGTGGTCCCATCAATTTGCAGGCATGCTGTGACCTCTATGCATCATCCACTTCAGCCAGTCCTGCGTGGCTGCACTGTGCAAGGTAATACAATATGGAAGTGAACAACACCTTCTACCTGACCTCATCACTTCACTCAGATTGAGGTGCTCTTAGAAAATTTAGGATCTCCCAGAAGCTTTCCATAATCTGAGTTCCTTTTTGGTGGCTGATCAAGTCAAAATTCAACCGAGCTGTGAACATCCTTCAGTTCTGGAGGGAATTAATGGAGGGCAAAACTGCAAAGTCCTGTCTTGAGTATATTTCTTCAGTGTTCAGCTGCAGAAGAGAGGCTTTGGGGCAAAAAGGTGTCTCCAGCTGGTGGCAGCCTGGCAGGCACTGTGGCTGGCCAGCACAACCCACACTTGCCTTCATTGCCGAAGTCCCCCATGGAAACACAAGGTAGGCAGTAAGCACTACAGAAGAACTGGCATCACTAACCTAGTTTAAAATATCCAAAGGGAGATTTATACTCACCATCCATTCCAAAGTATGTATAACAATTCATTCAATGTCATACACTAGAAACTAGCACTTCTTTTTCCAAGGAAATTGGTCTATTTTCACTCAAAATATGTGCACTGCTTACAATCACATAGTATCTCATAAACAGCTCATTCCAGTGTGAGTCCTGTATGTTGGAAATTATGCATTAAACCTAATTCACAGCATTCTGTGATACAGAAGACAGAGAAACTTGGTGAGTTTTCTGGCTGATTTTTCATGTTAGTGGGGCTGAGTCTGCAAAGACACATATGCATATATCATACATATGTATATACAACCATCTGAGGTCTTGAAATGTTTAGGAAATACCCATGATGGTTCACTTCCAAATCTGCATCATTTTCTTTTTTATTTAAAGGTCATGTTCTAGATCATTCCCAATCATAATCAGTCAACATAAGCCCCAGATAAGGACTGTCTGACAGCTGGATATTAGAAGAAAGCTCTTCTTCATGCATGTTTTAAAAACTTTACCATTAATCTTGCCATAAAATCTCAGTTAAATGATTGTGGAATATTACATCAAAGTTATCCAGTGATCAGCAATGTGACTTATTTTCTGACAAGTACAACTTTGTCATTTTTATCTGATGGTCATCACATCTTCACACAAAAATAGCTCTCCTTTTTTCTTCTCTCCCCTCTTTTCCCCCCATCTTGACTACACTGCAGATTTGTATTCTTGGCACTCTCATCCCTGTTTGATGAGTTTTAGGAAAGTCCA
The DNA here is from genome assembly GCA_013400235.1 of Oriolus oriolus. Lineage (NCBI taxonomy): Eukaryota > Metazoa > Chordata > Aves > Passeriformes > Corvidae > Oriolus > Oriolus oriolus. Next base: position 27,439 of record VXBT01007688.1, read on the forward strand.
ATTGTCATTTTGTCCCCAGAAGCAAAGCAAACACTGCCTTAAACTGATAACAACACAATTTAGCTGCCCCATAAACAGTCATTTTAACTCCCTGATATGTGGCTGCTCCTTCAACATTCAAGCAATGGAAATGACATCATTATCAGGCAACTCTAGATGATGAAAAATGGCCTGCATTAGGGAACACTGTGAACACAAAAAATCTTCAGCTATCAGTCATCGCCATTGTAATGTACTTACCTCTATCTGCAGATTTAGACCTATGATGAGGCTGAACTTGCAAGGGAAAAAGCCACACTCTGCAGAGGATGTTTGTGTAATTAAGCTGAAACATCTCTGCACTTCTGAGGACAATCATTGTGCAGAGGCCAACAAAAGCCTGACGGCTAAGAGATTTCAGCCACACCATAAATTTAAGGATCCCAAAAGAATATGGTCCTATAGACACTCTGTGGCTGTTAAAAATAGAAATTTAGGGTTATTCTTTCTCAGGATTAAATTTACTGTTTTGTATCTAAGTTCTCCTGCAGACTTTTTGCCTACTGTAAGGACACCGTTAATTTGCAGAGGTGCTGTCCTGCAGAAGCATATTCTCTGCAGTAGCTGTCACTCCAAAGGTTGCTTGGTATGAGCCCCTGTCAGAGTCTGAAATATTATGGTTTATGACTTACACACTTTCATGAAGGCCTTTTAAAACTGTATTACAAAAGCTGCAGAGAAGACCACCACACCCTGAATGGGGGCTCTGAGAGGCCCAGCACTGCTCGCTGACGAAGACAAGACAAAGTAACAACCCAGGGCTGGGGCCGTTCACAGAGCACAGGCTTAACACCCCCACGGTGGAGACCAAGCCGCAGGGCCGTCAGCTGCCGGGCTCGCACAGACCCCCGCACCGAAGGCTGCGGGGAGAGGGGCTCTGGGTGCGGGCTGGAAAAGCCTCTGGGGAGAGGCGCAGTGACCGCCCGCGCTCCGCCGCGCAGCGAGCCCGGCTGAGGGGCCTTCACCCGGGGAGAAGCGGCACCCACACGGAGGACAGAGGGGGTGACACGGCCCATCCAAGGGCCCCCAGAGGGGTCCCCAGACCCTGCACCCGAGCACCAGAGGCGATGCAGACCCTCAGTGTTGCAAGGGACAGTGCCAGAGCGGCCCCTGCAAGGGAGGCACGTGGCGTTCCCACCTGCCGAAGCGTACATTGATGCCCGGGATTCTGCGCTCTCCGGCGTGTGGCGGCGGCGACGGGAGACCCTCACCACCAGAACACCTGATGGAGGGGAGCAGCGAGACGTCTTTGGGACCCCTGGGTGGGTGATACGGTTCCACCTAACCCCTGTCACCTCTCCCTGTCCCCACCCCCGCCCCGCACGCTTCTTTCTCTATCTCTTTCTTTCTTTTATCTTTCCTTCTCTTTGCCTCTTTTACTATTAAATAAAATACAATCAACTCTGTAAGAACCTTCTAAGATCTTTCTGGTTTATGCACAGAGACTTGGTTTTCTCTGCTTTTCTGGGTTGAAACCGGATCGTAACAGCCCCCTCAAAACCAGAGCTGTAAAGGAGAGGGCTCCCAAAGGCAGGGGCAGTGGAGGTGCCTGCACGAGTCACACTGAGAGGGCACAACAGGGCCCAACCTCTCAAAGAGTTACCATGCAGTGGGAGAAGAGTTAAGCAAGGAACAGGATTTCAAACTGAACCCAAGAGCTGGCTCATCAGGAGAGGCTTCAACTGTTTTGGGGAGAAAGGGTTGATTTCTGAGTAGCAAGAGCTAAGAGATGACAGAAAGCAACACTCTGAAATTCACAAACCTAATACTACTGTGGTACTGCCTATGGGTGAGAGCTTGGAACTTCCTGGCTGTAACTAGGTGGGACAGAGGAGTGGGAAGAGTGAGGAGCAAAGGGAAGGTTGTTCTCAGAGCACCTCCCTGCCCAATTCAGGGAGCCCTGGAAAGACAGCCTTTTCCTAGGAGTTTTAATTTTAGTATCCCTGTGTTGGTAAGGATGAAGTGAGACTTTGAGGAACTCTGAGTAACTCAAGCTTCCTTGTGCATTACAGAAAGATTTTAATTATTGAGCAGCTTAGGGCACAGCAGAGCAAAGGATCCTGGTATCCGCTAGAGCACTAATGGGCTGTCAAGTTTCCTTCACCCTGTCCCTCACTGAGAGGCTTCATTTTACATCCATCTGTCCTGTTTCAGCTCTCCTTGCTCTCTGTTAATTGCATGGGAATGAGATTAAGTCTCCAAAGTATACCTTTCTGTGACATATAGCCTCCTCCACAGACCAGGGAAGTTTGAACACTCGTGTCCTGTGAGTGTAACCTCCTCTAATGGGAGGTTGTATAACTCTTTTCTCCTTTTCACTGCCCTTTACGTCACAACAAAGTGAAGCTTGCAGCTCTGCAGTACCTAGAAGCTGTACCTTAAATAAAAATTAGGAAGTCTTCCTCAGCTGCTCTGTAGCTATCTGTGAAGGCACATAGTGAAAACTGGGTAATGGAATCCCAGTCTCCTGGAAGGCCAAAATTAAAGGAACTCTGGACACAATTTTTCAAGCTGGAAGGGTTCTTGAGTCAAGAGATCACATTTGTTCAAAATGAAAAGGGAAGAGAGACACTTTTTTCTCTTTACAAAGATTAGGTGAAATATTTTGTCGATATTCTGTGCTGTATAAATATGAAGACACTGCTGGCTTTCTTAAAAACTTGTTTAGGTGCCAGAATATAAGATTTTCACCCTTAGAAATGTGCTAGTAACATCTTAAAGAAATGAAATTATGAAAGTTTCAAACCAAGTTCATTTCAATTGTTTTCTTACAGAAAAAAACATAGAAATTTCAAAATGTTTCTTCCTTCTGAGTTCCTAATGGCTTGAATGGGACTGCTCTATTCTTACGAAGCCCGAGCAAAACATCATTTCTTTGCTATCTCCAGCTTCTAGAATCTTAGCACATTTTCCTGTGTTTTATGTTCTTGGAGTCTCTCTACCCAAGGCAGGAAATTACAGGGGAATTGCAATTGTCATTTGGGTTTTGCTTTCTTTAGTCTTTTCAAGAACATTTCAAGAATGGTTTTTATCCCCATGTTTATTACAAAAAGCTTGAGAATGTGAGTCATAGAGGCTCAGAAGCTGGCAACTGAATAAAAGGAAATACAAATTTACAGCTCTGTAATTCCAAAGCCAGTGCTACATGTGGTGAAATGGGACAAGAAGAGGTTGACACACAGTTTTTTCATGCAGAGGCTTTAGCTGGGGTATTGCTTCACAGCCCCTGGCAGGGACAAATACGTCCCGAGATCTTTGCCTAGGGTCAGCCCCAGGGCTTGGGCTCCCAAAGCTGAAAGAGACCACAGCTGAGCAAAGCACTTCCAAAGAAACCCTTCTGTATTTCTTTCTCCATATTACATTTTTCAGTGCCACAAACAAGCAGAAAATTCTGTTCTGTGCTCAGAAAAGCAAAGATTTGTTCCTGCAGTCTTTACATGGTGAGCTTTAAAACTGACTTTCCCAACTTTTCATTACCACTGCCCTCAGCCATGCTGTAGCCCCACCACTGCAGAGTGAAAACACCTCAGGGAGGGAGCCTCAGGGGCTCAGCCACATGTCTGGCCAGGGGTAGCTCAGGGCTCCTAGGTGTTACTGGGTATTCCTTGTTTCTATCCTTTGGCTGCAAAGGAGACCTTGAGGAAAGACAGACTTGCTTCTCCACTTAAAGCTCTGAGCTCCTAGTTGTGACACTGCTTGGGAGAAAGATTAAAGGGATGGCTCAATGCAAGCCCAGGAAAGCTTTTTCAGGAACTTGAATCCATCTCAGTCCCAGGGCAGAAGTACCACCTCTTTAGGTGAGGACGTGAGAAATTCTCTGATGGTTATAGTTTTCAGCAAAGATGAGTAAATGGAAGAAACCTGGACTCTAACATACACCAGAGTTCAGGAGCAAGGAGATACAGAGCAGTGAGTGCATACAATAACTGTCTGTTTAGCAAAAATAATATGACAATAGCAGATGGTTGGAAAAGGATTCACTTGGGCTGGTAGAGAGGGAGGGAAACCTCTTGGGCTGCATGGTTGCTTGAATAGTTTTATGATTTATTCCATGCTTTGACATTATCTTTGGAAATTTATCGCAAGGAAAACTTTTAATGGGTAAACATCTTAAAAAATATTACTTCCTGAAGGGAAGAACTCTTTCTGGCAGAGCCTTTGGTGTGCCTCATCTTGTCCTTCTAGAGAAAGGTGACTCAGTCCCTGTCCCACCTGAGATGGTTTGGCCACTGGGGACACGCAGAGTAACAACTCCCAGGCTGCAACTCACTGTCGCACTTGGACACAAAGGAACACACACAGGCCAGTTGTCAGGACAGGATCAAAGAGGGGCCGAAGGGACCCAGACTCTTTATTTTATACACCTTTAGAAAACCCCATGGATTGGAGGGTGAAATTACCACCCCTCAACCACATAGGTCAAAGGAGAAATCCATCAAACTTCTCTGCCTCAGGAGAAAGAATGAAAACATCTCAAGCCGGTTAGCATAACATGGCTTATGTTTACAGAAAGTGCTTGAGAACTCTATCTACAGAATTAAAAACATTGAAGAACTGTGAAAATCAGGGCAACAACTCACTGCTTATTTCTCAGCGTGATGTTGAAGAGGATTTGAAATTTAGTCGAGGAACATCTTGCTGATTCACCAGCTCAACTTCACATCACATCATGACGGGGGAACCACTGGTTACTTTGATACCATCTCTTAACCCACACAGTGGGGATTGCTGCTCCAGGCTACTCACTGCCCTGCACCTCTCTGTCAGAGCCCCAGGCAGCTCCCATGCCCCACACTTCTGTGACTGAGGACAAATGTGTGTGTTAGGGCTATCTGGTTACTGACAATAGAAAAGGCTCCCCTGTCACCCCCCCATCACATCCTTTGAAGTTCATCTGAAGTTTTTCAAAACCATCCCTCTTCTAATTTTCTCCTCTGCTGCTAGAGTTCCTGGCTAGCTATCAAAAGAAAGGCTCTAAATGCTTTGCAGATGACCCAAATGCTCCACTTTTAACGGCATTGCAAAAGAGCAGAACTGATCCACACATATCCATAAATTTGGGCCCAAACACTTCTAAAGCTGGTATTCCCTGGTCTTCTAAGAAGTGGTATCAGTAAGGTGTTGGCAGTCAAACTCTCTTGCATCTCATTCATCAGAAGCAGAAGGGTTTGACTTGTTTCTTGGAGCTATAATCTACGTGGTATTTACAAGAATGAACTATGGAATACATTTAGGTATGCAGAGAGTTAAACAGAGTTTAAATAGATTAAATAATTTAAATAGAGTTAAACGCTGGGCTTTAATAGGTTTCAACAAGAAGATTATTGAAGAGAGAATATTAATATGTACTGGTATATAAGCACTCATTAAGCTGGTGGAAATTCCTGTGAACAGAAATATGAAAACCATTGACCAGACCGCTGACCACAATGGGGTTATAACAGAATCCACTAAGTAAAGAAGACCCAGAGCTCTGTGTTAAAAAGACCACAGTTTCCTTCTCTGATTTATTCTCAGACCTCCAATTTGTAATAGCAATGATAATTCCTGTCCACAAGAATAACACCAGCTAACAGATTTTATGGTTGGTCTCTTTTGAAAGACTGTTAGAATGGCCATATCTTGAATTTGCCACATCCTATCAATATTCAGAGGGAGTTAAGAATCCCTTAACTGTTAAAGCTATATCATATGCAAGTAAGGGATGTTAAAACAAAGTGTAGATTTCTTCATCTACAGGCAGACAGCAAAGATTCAAAGCATAAAACTCCTAGCACAATATCTAAATGAGTCACAGAAATCCAAAATAACCAAGAAAGCATATGAAAGCTTTTTCAAGTTACTAAAAAAAATACCAAATTCATCTGTAGGGAACAATCTCAGGGAAATTATTCCAGGAAAAATTTCTTCACTAACATACAGCATTGTATGTCACATGGGCTAATTATAGGAATGAAAGCAACATTGGAATTAGATGGTCTTTTCAAGCCTGTAAGGAGTGTGAACAAAGAATATAATTACACATCGAGCCCGTTGATTAACCAATTACTAGTTAAAGCAGATTTAGACTTTAAATTAATTTGGTTCTGAATTCTGGGGATTTTTGGGCTAAGATAAACAGTGTTTGAAGATTAATTATCCTTGTCTAAGATGAAGGAACTCATTTCAATTTTGTTACCGTGTCAAAAGACTCTGGCTGCTGCATGGGAGAGAGTAGACTGCAAATCTCAGCAGTATTGAACTGACTGATTAAAGTGTATTCTGAGACTCCTAATCACTCTAATCCTCACAGAGAGTGGCAGTATTACACACGACATTGTGACAGCCCAAATTAATATTTAAATGAAAAACAGATCAACATTTACCTAGAGGAGAAGATGTACTGTCTCCAAAGGACCAAGGGAAGTCCAGCCAAGAACTTACAAACTCAACAGAGAGGAAGCACTGGAGCACAGCTTTTCATGCACCTTTGCCCGAAGAGAAAGTAACGGTGCTGCTGTGGCACCTGCCATTCATTCTGTCACACTGCAGCATCCTGACTGAACTGTGTGGAAGTGCTAATATGGCATTTTACTTCTCTGTAAGTAGTCCAGCTATAGCCCCAGGCAAACATTTGGTAAAGGAAACACGTCACAACTCAATGGCTGTCCTGGCATGTGGAAGGATTTTCTCAGCAACTTGCCTAGTGAGGTGCTCAGCTGCCTAATGTCCCTGCCACACAGAGGAGCAAAAACCCTGTGGCTCTGTTAAGCGTCCTGGGCCAGCACAGCCCGCTGCTGCTCCACCAGAGCTTCCTGTCTCACCTCTCCATTAAATGCCCCTGGTCTGTCTCCATCATGGGTCAGCGTTTGGCTTCGTGCTGGGAGTGTGTTGGAAGAGAAGCACACCAACTTGCTACTAGCTTGCTACTTCCACACCAAGAAGTAACCTAAACCCTAATATAAATGCTAGTTTTAAGATTAGGCTGGTAAATACAGTCAACAAATGATACCTTTTGGGAAGAAAAAAGGACAAAAAGCACTGCTTTATCACTGCCTGCTGAGCACCCACTCCTCACTAAGCATTGGTTTCACCAAACTTTGGTGCAGTCCAGTAAGACCTCTCCTTATGGCCTCATTCCTTAGGCAGCATATTTCCACTGAAGTCAGTAGAAGGCATTTTAGTTTGCAGAAACAAGCAGAAGGTGCGATCTATATTTTTGGAATACAAAAGCCCACAAGGTCTGGACCTCTTCATGGTAGGTATTGGAACAGCACGTGGGGAGACAGCCCATACTGCTGAGAGCATGTCAAAATAGATGCAAGGCTGTAGAAAATTATTAAATAAATGAAGGACTGAAGATTGCCTGCAGAGCAAGGCAAGTCCAATAAGGTTTCCAGAGTCATGAGAGGCAAACTAGATCTAGGAAGAGTTAGGACTGCAGGGACCAGGCTCAAAAAATAAGGCATCGGCAACTACCACTGAACAATATCCCCTTGCATCTCTCTGCTCTCAGGTTGGGTGAGCCTGACATGTTTGTTTGCTTCCTCAGGCCAGCAAGTTTTTATGGGGCACCCAGAGCTACATCAAAGAGTGAGTTGGGAGCCCCAGCCAGGATCACTAAAGGTGGGATATCTGCTCTTAAAAAGACCATGCTGCCCCTCTCATCCCATTTTCTGAATTAATTGGATCGTGGGACTAATGACAACTACTTGTGCTCCTAAAACACTTACTGTGGAGGGTCCAGACCTTTACCCTAAGAAAACAGTATGATTTAAGTATGTTCAGTTTCTTCCCCTCAAAACCCTTCCTTGAAGCATCTGGTGCTTGAAACATCTGGTGCTTCAACTAAATCCCAGCAAGCATGGCATCCTATCCTGTGAACTCATGTTGGGTGGGGGTAAATTCAGAGCCGTGGGTTTATTATCATGTGGCTGCTTTATTGGTGTTTATAATATTACTACTTCAGCCTGAGTAGGAGTCCAGTCTTCATTTTGCTAGGTGCTGGGCAAAGACATGGCTACAAGGTTCCTAGTTAATTGCACTGGTGGCCCTAACTCCCAGATAGGGCAAAATGTACTGGTTTATACCCCATTCCCAGAACCCCAGAGATAGGTGTCTTTTGGTCATGCAGATGTGGCACACATACAAGATACATTATAGGCTTCAGGTGAAATATAAATTAAGTAGCAGCATGGCAGAAAAAGGATTTGTGTTTGGAGACCATCTTCAAAAATAGATTTCTGGCCAGCTGCTTCTGCATGCACCTCTCCAGTGTGATGTCTGACAGTTTCTTAGCACAGAAACTCTAGGGGCAGCACACATCTCTTACATGCAGACATCACTTACAATCATTCTTTTAAAGAAAACGTGTTCCTGTAAACCCAAACACTTGGATCCTTACAACTGACCTAAGCAAGTGTCCTTACGCAAGTAATTTTAAAAAATAGAGGTGACAGCTTTTCTTCTCTCCATCCTCTCCTCTGTCAGTCAGGCTCTCACATTCCCTCTAGTGGTCTCCTGCTTCCACTCTCAGCCGAAGGGAAAATTCATCTCCTGTGTTTCAAGAAACCAGTCTGCAAGCTGCAGAACCCACAAGCCCTGATTTCCCATGGGCAGACATCCAGCAGCAAAGCCTCAGCTGTGCTTTTTCCCCTGATTTTAGCTCCCTTTCAAAATACTCTCCACTGCTTTCAGTCCATGCCAGTGCCCCATCTCCAGCTGGACTGGTAGAAACCCACTCTGTGGCTGGGTCTGGGGGAGGGATGCATGGCCAGTAGTGGTACACCAACTTCTCACAGCAAGGACCAGGAAAAGGGAAAACAAGGGCAGGAGCAGCATCAGCTGGATTAGAGGAATGGTGGGGACAGAGAGGGTGTGGGGGGTGGGGTATGCTGGGCCACACTCCCCACCTTTCCTGATGAGACATGGGCTGGCAGGTTCACTGCAGCCGGAGCTGTGGGAAAACTAGGTCCAGTAGTAGCTCCAGCAGATCCCCACTGAGACAGGTGAACAGGGCTTGCAGCTTGGGCAGCTTTGCACAGACAAGGTGAAATTCCCTGTACTGATTGCCTGCACTCCCACTCCAGAGTGCACCACACAAAAGCATTGTCAGATTTTCCACATATATGTATAGATATCCAGTTGTGTATTGATTTTAAAAAAGTACTTGCCACTCACTTTTAGAAACAGCTGCATTGTTCTGGATTAAATTTAAAGAAAACATCAGTTTTAGGCTGATGCACTTGACAGAAAGAGAGGCAACCAGGAACAGACACTTACAATGGAAAATATTGTGCAGTTCTTTTAAAGGAGGTGCCACCAGCTCTGTCTGAGGTTATGAATTACTCATTTCAACCTTTGCATCTCATGTGAGCTTCACAGGACTGGTGGCACCATGCCTGATGAGGAATGGGCAGGCAGTGGATGTCTGGATGGGGCGTCAGGGCACCTGCTCACCAAGTGGTTATTTTGGGTGGCAAGGTCGGAGCACCCCTGTTCTGGTAGCACCACCCAAGGGCTGGCTGCTACAGCCACCCATCCCTTGCAGCCAGAAACCTCTCCAGCACACAGCAGCACTGAGACATACAGCTTTCCCTCAGCTGAAGACATCCAGAGTATTTACTCGATTATTGACATGCTGCTGAGAGTCATCATACCCTTAGAGGCTCCTGTCTGTGCCAGGGACTCAGAAACATGTGTTTCTACTTGCTGCTGTACACCAGGGTTGACACATCTTCTGCTCCACCTGCAGCTGCCTGTGCTGCAGCATACTGCAGCTTGGGGACATTCAACTCCTCCGAGCACCCACCAGAAATGTGAAATGACAGTGTTGCTTGTTAGATCATTGCTGCGGGACTGGGAACAGGTTTTGCTTTGTGAAATTAAAGGGGAGCCCAAAGGCATCTTGAGCTGCTTCTGTCACTGAATCCTGCCTGCCCAGCACAGGGTGTCTCAGGAGTCTGTGCTCTGCTCAGTGCTGGTGCTGCTGCCGTCAGCATCATCATCTGTAGCTGCAGCCGTGATTTATTTTTTCTACAGAGCTGGGGGTAGGTGAGTCATACTGCAAAACAGCAGAGGATTCTGAGGCCAGGCCCAAGCTCAGCTATGCCCAGGTATACCCAGGAGGTCTTCACTGCTTTCAGGTAGCTCCACCAGCAGCCAGAAGCCACCATTTCAGCGGCCTGCAAGAGTGAATAGGCAGCCGACCAGCAGGCAGCCCTCTGCAGGGGCTCTGGGTGCACAGGGTGTTCATGTGTGAGTCACTCTTGCCTCAGCAGCAGGAAACTGCAAGGCACTGGGACAGTGATAGCAACAGAGAGACACACTGAGGTATACTGAATTTACAGAGATCCTACATGCAAGGGCACAGAACTCCCAAGCCTCTCTGTGGTGGCCTCTGAGGGGCTTTCCTCTCTGGAAAGTGAAGGCGGGTGGGTTGCACTACTGTGGCAGGGAGTGATGGTCAGGCAGTGTACAGGAGCCAGACAGGCTCCCTGAAGTTCAAAAGTAGGGAGGACCTCTTGACAGAGCAAGACCCCAGATCACCCCTTGCCACTGTCCACATCATACCATGTGTGTGGAGAGAGACAGGGAACAGCCTGTTCTTGCACCCCAGCTATCCTTCACCTTTCTAAGAGGATACCTATATCATCTCTTATTTCACAGCTGCCTTGCTCTTAAGACCGCCCCAAGATTCAAGAAGTCCCGAGGGAGGAAACCCAAGCACAGGGTGGGATGGCCCAAACTTGAACCTCCAGGTTCCCAGCAGCAGGGACACAATCCGTTCAAGCCACATGATGCAGCAAAGCCTATAGCATACTTGGGCATACCTAACAAAAGACAGTAGAGGTTTCAGCTGCACGATCACTTCACTGGAGGCAACTGGAAGCAGCTCTTAAGGTGCCTTCAAAATTACAGTAGAGGGTGTTCTGAGTTCCTTGGGAGCAAAGATGACAGGAATCACTTTCCTTCCTATCTCAGTTGTGTAGAGTCCATGCATTCCACAACTGCTACCTTAGCCAAGAGGATGAGACCAGACATTTAGGTACTGATTTCCTACTAAGTTCAATGCCAGACTGGATATAGAAACAAGGAAGATCTTGACAATCTTGATAGATTCCCTTCTGGATCTGACTTACAGCTTTGGAACATTCTCATTCCAATATTACTCCGTTTGCTTCGGCCTCACATCCCTGGAGATGTTATTTATAAACACACAGAAGAAGAAAAAAATTTGGATATATTCAGCCAGTTGTGCAGCTCTTCCCCACAGGCACACAGGTACCCCAGAGGTAATCAGTTGCAACACTGTAGAATGAAATCCAGATCTGGATTATTTCAGCACTACATGTAGTAGCCAGTGACGATTAAATTAGCCAACACGTTTTAAAAATCCATCCACATGTGCTTGACATTAAATGTCTGCATTGGTGAAGACTACAGGCTCTCTATTCAAAGTGCAAAGCAATATCCTTTGTAATTCCTTCTAAATTTATTGTCTTTAATGTCATAGAGACCTCTTGTTTTCATACTGTGGGATAGGGTGAGAAGCAGGGAGCTGATGAGTGCGCTCTCTGCCCTTCAGAGTTGGAAATATCTCACTTGAATGCTTTTTAACCCAGCTCCTTGTTCAGCTAGGGAGAGGCTACTCTGGTCATGGGTTTGGCAATTTCTCATCCAGTGGGACGTTTCGAGGAAGACCAGTTCTTTTTCCTAAGTAGATCTCACTGTACATTTAAAGCAGGATTATGTGCTTACAGGTCTCAGTACCCCTCAAAGTGGAGATGAGATATTCAATAATTGGGCAGCCTTTGAGAGGCAAAAATGAGAAGTTTGAAAGGCATATTAAGTGTTCAAGTAGAAAAGCAGGATGGCCAGACGGAGCCCCCAGTTCTCCTCCAGGCAGTCATGCCAGAAGAGCAAGGCCACAGCACACTTCTGCCTCGCTGGCACAGAAACACTGCGGGGAGCTCAAAGCAAGCCCTGGAACCAGAGGCACCAGGAGTGCTGCCGCACTGCCCTTCCTGAGCAAACTTACCCAAGGCTGGTCAGTTCACTGCACTAGTGCTGTACTGCACCAAGGATATATCATTTTCCATCATCTGCTAGCTGAACAGAGATTATCCTCCATCAAAGGTCACAACAGGAGGCAACCCTCCCCATTGTACCCTACCAATGCCACTGAAAGTTCCCCACGATCTTTCATAAACCCAAGGCACTTCTCCATCAGGTGAGATGCTTCACTTAGTACTCAATTTTCACAATGTGGCTGGGTACTGGCTGCCATTGTCTTAGGTCTTGCAGTGCCTCCCTAGCCACTGTAACCTTGGTTGCTGGGTTCAACTCAGCTGGAACAAGTGAGTAAGTATCTAAGTACACATAAATGCAAACTGGAAATGCCAAAACAGGTTACAAATGCTCCAGTCCTTACACAAAAATTAGCCTGCAAGGCACTTTGATTCCTTGTTTCTGGAAGAATGAGAGCTCCTATGTTAGAAAAAAGGTTAAATGACTTGCCCCAACAGCCCCACACAGCAGAGGTGAGGTCAGGTTTAGAGAGCTGGGTCCCCATCTCACCAGTCCAACTGCAGGCCAGCAGGCCATATTAACATTATAATTATACATTTCCCATCTGCCTCTAGAGCTTTTTGCTAGAGCTAGATAATTAAGCTCTCCTTCTGGCTACGTTCTTTTAATGAAATGGTGCATGTAACACAGCTTGGTATTTATTAATGCTAATGAGTTTTCAAAACAATCTGAGATAGCAACTCACCTTTCACTTGTGTGATTGCAGTACATGTCCAGCATCATTCCGTTTAATGATGCCATGTGTCATGGGCCAGTCTCCTTTAGAAGGCAGTCTGTAACATAAAATACGGCACTCTCCATCTGCAGTCAGGCTGTTCTGAATGAAAAGCAGGTCCAGGCTTGAGCAGATGCCAGCTTCCCCCTCCCTTTGAGGTGCTGATGGTGGTTTATTAATTTTTAGAACAAGGTCAGAAGTTTATTTGCTTGCTGAATCTCAGTTAGCAACCTCACATCTCATAGGCAAGTAAACATAAGCCTTCAGAATCTGACACTCCTGATGTCTCTTAACACAGAGAAGCAAAAAAGTAAACCTCAAATTTATAAGAGCCAGCAGAGGTTGCATATTAATACCTCAGCTGCTTGAGATGAGATGGTTTGATAAGCACAGATCAGCTCTCTGTCACAGAGACCGTGGCAGTCAAAACCATGCTGAGAGGTGCCTGCTGTGGTGGAGGGTTGACATGCATGAGCTACATTAAGGGTCATTTCTTAAAGATTATGGTTTCCAGAGTAAACACTCTTGAAGTGACTCTGATGCTCAGGATACATCCTTGGAAATATCACTGTGAGTAGATGCAAGGGGCTGCAATATAGTTCTCTTGTCCTGGGAGACAGGTTCTGGCCCAGAGACTCCTTTTCCAACTGGGATAGGATTCTGAAAAGTCCTTGGTCCCTGATCCCATCCCAGGACCTGGATGCACAGCGCTGATCAGGGCTAATTCTGGAGAACTAGGGTATTTTCAAGGCATGGGAGGTCCAGCTCCAGTGACATGACAATAGTAAGATGAAGGCACAGTAAATGGGTATACACTGCCACATTACAGCTGCAGGGGGATGTGGCCACACAGGTAGCCAAGGCCACATGAGCTGCTGTCATTCCCTCCAGTGCCAGGAACTATGGGGTATTTCTCCTAGCTGCAGACCCAGACTCCTGGCTCAGTCCTGCCTCCAAGCAACAGAGCCAGCCAGTGGCAGGAGCTCCTGCCCTCATCCACAAAAGGATGCACAAAAGGTGCAGGGCTATGGCCCCAAAGGCAGCTGCAGGCCTGGGAATAATAGTGGTCTCCTTATTGCAAACCGTGAGTGGGCCAACAGGACAGTGACACCTCCAGGACATGGAGCTGCTTTGTGAGGGCCTGGGTCAGGGGAGGTGTGGGACCCCAGCTGGCTTGCTCAGGGATGCCCTGCTTGGAAATAAGCCCTGTGCCAGCTCACAGCACTCTGGTCTCCCTGGCTCATGCACCACAGGATCATGTTTATTAAGAAAAGACAGGAAAATTAACCATGATGGTTTGTAAGCTGCATGGGTCAAAATCCAGCTCACCCAGAGGAGCAATGCCACTGAGGACTGGCTGAAACCAAAGCTGAGCGTTGCAGAAATACTGCTTAACTTTTACATGAGACATTACTGAGTCTAATAAATCCCTGCGTAACACCTTCATTAAGCAGGATTTACTGTAATATGCTATATACGCTTTATGCCTCACCTGCATAAACAGCCATGTTAATGCTATAAATTACAGTATTCATATTAATGTATCACAGGCACCTCAACCAAGGTGAAATGCTTAATGGCTTTCAGTAAGCACCTGAATAGCAAGAAAGGGTGGAACAAGAGAAAAGCTTCTCCAGTAATTGAGACAGACTGCAGACTGCATGAATGCTGTAAGCCTTACAAAATCATTCTTAAAAAATTAAAAGGAAAAAATCTAAACCCCCGAAGTTTTGCATACTGCAGTATTAGTGCCAGACTTCAAGGCTTTCTAACAGAAATTGGCTCTGATTTGCGAGATACACATTACATCATAGTCTTCTTTTAGGACATTATGTCATTCCTGCTGAGACGCATTATCTCAGCTTGGCCCAGCATTAGCGATTTTTGCGGGCCTACTGCAGTGTTTCCAAAGCACTGCTGGGAAACACAGATTGAAATCTGAAACGTTTATCTTTTACAAAGCCAGAAAAAGAGGAAAGATGTTAACATCAGGCATCGCTGACTTCCTTAACCCTCTCTTGGCTCTGCTTCTTACTGGCACTTGGATTTGATGTCTTTGGACATGCTGCCCAAACGAAGCAACATTTAAAAGCTCATTAGAGGGAGCATAATACACTGTTTCTTCCCACTTCCTGAGAATTGCCCTTGCAGCTGCCTGAAAAACACCTCCCCAATCTTTATAAGATGTCAGCATGAATCAGACTGTACCTACATACACTGACAAGCTAGATTCCACAGACACGTCTAGAACACATGTTAAGAATAAAAGGGGAAGGCAGTGAAAAGGTTTATGTGACTCAATCTCTTATTAAAATTTTATGTAGAATCAAGCAACTCTAGTATTCTGTTTTTCAGCCCCTACAGAGATCATGCACACCCATATGGATCTTCACATCCCAGTCCTTTTGAGGACACAAAAGCAGAATTACAGGAGGTTTATATTAGAGAGCAATTTTTACGCAGGAAACTGAGAAGATACTATCTCTTCTGACTTCAGCCATGAAATTAGAAGCCAATTTCATCTCAGTGCATCCAAAACAAGGTTAGAGGGTGTGTCATGAAGGGACCAGACAAATGTTTTCAAGATAAAGCAAGGATATTTCCAAAACCTTGGAGAATTCCAATACCTCTCTCCACAAAAGCACAATTAGAAAAAAGGAGTTGCAAATGCTAAGAGGAAATGGGAAACATTCACCCATGACTAAATTGCAACTCCCTCTCTTGTTATAAACTAATTCTATTCAGTGGAGAGCTTTAATTTCCCTGCTTCATTTTTTACTTATATTGTGTGCTCAGTGTTTGGTGCTTTAAGGCTCTCTGCTACAGCTGTAGCATGTTTTCTAGAAAGATTGCAACAGCAACTCTTTCCATCACGAATGCCTGTTTAGTGCATGCCTCCTCCTGCCTGGGAGGCAGGACATCCTTTAATCCTTCCAGACATCTCTTTCCCACTTGGAGTAAAAGATCATTCTGTCCTTTTTTTTTCCTTTTAGATGGCAGAGGTGGAAAAATAGCTCATTAGGAAGAACAAGTTCTCATGTGTACTTGACACCTGCTGGCCCCATATCCATATTTGCCAGGTGAATTTTCTGGTCCTAGTAGTCTACTTGCACAGGCAGAAGTTTTATGGTTTAGGGTCCAAGGGCTTTTAATTCTTAATGTTCCCAAAGAGATGCACATGACAAGTCCCCATCCTGCTAAACTTCGCTGTTGTGACAAGTTAACACCCCATAATGTGTAAAACTGCTGCCCACGGGAGGAAAAAATCACCTTGTTTTGTTAAAAAGCCATTCATAAGAGTTTCAAAAAAAGTGGGTTTCCAGACCTTTTCACTGAAAGTATATTTACAGGATTTTAGCAATGATGCCTTCTGCCAAAGAAAGGAGATGATGATCTGTAATGCCTCACCTGAAGAAAACATGGATGTCATGACAAGACAGTGAATTACCCACTGACTGAAGTGTCAGCAAGGCAGCCCACGAACAGGTGGGCTGACTGGCTGCTGAGTCCTTTGGAAGGTCGGGAGTAGTGTGGTATATAACATGGTGAGAGCTGCTAGATTCACTGAGGTGAAATGTGGTCATAGACTGGTGCTTTATGGGTCTTGCATGGCTCAGGACGTTAGGTCACAATTCACAGACAGAGTAGAATATATTGATCTGAGAGATCAACACTTCTGGAAGATGATTCATTTAAGGTATCACAGCAAAATGCACTTAAAACTCAGACCAAGTAAATACAAATACGTTTGCTCTTCCCCCCCAAGGACTTGTAAAGCTGAAGTCATAGCATTATAAAACAATAGGATCAAACTCTTTCAGATTAGCAGAGTATAAACCCACATTATTTATTGGACTCTAGTGGAGTATTTATGCAGGTTTAAATGAGAGTGTAATTTGGCCAATGGTGCCAAGCAATGGAGAGTAATAACAAACTGAGCTCTTTAGGAAGGACTTGTGCAGGTTTCATGCATTCTCCAGCCTGCGCAAAGAAACCCCCTTCCAGCAGAAGCTGCTGGATGAAGGCTTTTACCAGAGGGCATCACCCCAGCAGGAAAATAACTGGGGGGGACACACCAAGGGATGCTCTATACCACAGCTTCCCTGCAAATGGAGGTTCTCCCATCCTGCAGGTTCCCCTGCAGATGGAGGTTCCCTCTTCCCTTTCCAGCAGTTCCCTCTGCCCTCAATGCCCAGCCAGCTGTGGGATCCCTTCCTGCGGCAGGTGTTGGTCTGATTTTACATCCTATGGAACCCCCATGCCTTTCCATCTCCAGCTGCCTGTGCCTATGTGAACAGCAGTCTGCAGCACATTCCTCCTCATGTGCCTCTGGACACCTGGAGTGCCTGAGAGGCCAGCTTGGGGCTTTCCTCTTGCCAGTAGGTTGTCAAACACTGTGGGCAGCAAGGAACATTCAGGAGACCTCTCCAGTGCCCAGCCCCAGGCAATGCACAGGCTCAGTTGGAACTGCCTGAGGTCAGGGTGCAAGGCCTCTGGACCCTGCCTGCATCCTGGGAGCAAGCCCTGCATGAGTAAGCCTCCTCAGCTGCAAGAAAAACAGTGGGGCCAAAGGCGAGCCTTACCATATTCTACCAGAGCTGGTTCAGTTCCCTTGTACAGAATTGCCTTAAATGTTCCTTCGCCTTCTATCCTTTTCACTCCAACATCCTCAGACATAATTTACAGGGATTCTTTTAATTTTAATTAACTCTAAACTCCTATTCTTTTCCCCATTGGTGGGAATTAGCAGCCTGTGCCTGATTCCCCGCTGCACGGCTGTGGTTTTACAGCAGTGTAGCTCAACCAGTTTTGTACTTCCCTGAGTTATGAGGCTCAGTGGTGGATTTATGTCAAGAGAGCACAACAGCCTTCTCCAGCCTGCTCCAGACCCAGTGAGAGAGCCTTAATTTGTGGGGCTGCAGCTCACAGCTTTAAGTTAGATGGGGAAGGAGTCTTTTTGTCAACAAGTTAATGAATATGTATTTTTGAAAGAATTGGGTCAAATTTGATAAGTTTCCAAGGGAAAAAAAATGGCATAATTATATCAAAGCTCAAAATCTTTGTGGGTTTTAACATATGGGAATTTGTTTTTGAAATGCTGCACCATTTGCAGATGACACAAAGTTGAGTGCTGCAGCTGACACACCTGAAGGACAGGATGCCATCCAGAGGGACTCGGGCAAGCTCTAGTACTCATGGAAGTCTCATGAGGTTTAACAAGACCAAGTGCAAGGTGCTGCATCTGAGTCAGAGCAACCCTGGTATCAACACAGGCTGGGGGAGGGACAGATCAGAGCAGCCCTGCCCAGAAGGACTTGGGGGTGCTGGTGGCTGAGAGGCTGGACATGACCCAGCCATGGGCACTCACAGCCCAGAGAGCCAAACGTGTCCTGGGCTGCATCCAAAGCAGCGCGGCCAGCAGGGCCTGGGAGGGGATTCTGCCCCTCTGCTCTGCTCTGGTGAGACCCCACCTGCAGGGCTGCATCCAGCTCTGGGGTCCCAGCACAGGGGGGACATGGACCTGTTGGAGTGAGTCCGGAGGAGGCCAACAAGAGGATCAGAAGGATGGAACATCTCTTTCATCAGGAAAGGCTGAGAGAATCCCTTCCAGTACCTGAATGGGCCTACAAGAAAGATGGAGAGGGACTTTTTACAAGAGCATGCAGTGACAGGACAAGGGGGATGGATTCAAACTGAAAGAGAGTCTATTAGGAAATCATATATTAGGAAAAAAATTCTTTGCTGGGAGGGTTGTAAGGCACTGGCACAGGTTGCCCAGAGAACGTCTTGATGCCCCAGTCCTGGAAGTGTTCAGGGCCAGGCTAAAGGGAACTCAGAGCAACCTGACCTGGTGAAACGGGTCCCTGCCTTCAGCAGGGGAGTTGGAACAAGATGATCACTAAGATCCCACCGAACCCAGGCCATTCTTTGATTTTATGATTTTCATTTGACATTGAAGAACAAAACGTTTTCACTTCTACACTGGTAACGCTGTGCTCCACTTCAAAACTGATCCAGGTGTCCCCCCCTCTAATGTTTTGAGAATATTAAGCAATGTTAAAATGAAACTGAAATGTATTTTACAAGTCAGCCAGCATTCGGGCATTATTTCAGTTAAATTCTTTAAATTTTCTTGTATTTTATCTCATGGTTCTCCCATAATCTTTTGTCTTGATTAGCCACATAATTACAAGGCCTGTTTTTCACTCAGCTATACTGCACAGGTCACAGCCCAGCAGGCATTGGTTCAGCACATTCAGCACACCCACTCTGGGCAGAAAATGGTAGGACATTACAAAAGTCCAAGCCCTAATGGTGGACACCTGACCTTGCCATTAACTCCAAAGTCAGCACAGAAATCCCTTTTTAATATACCCAATGCTTTTTGTTTCTCCTGCAGCTTCCTGAACATGCCATGCCCTGGATCCTGAGGATTCTGCATGTTCATTCATCTTCCGCCTAGTGTAGGTAATCAAGTAAAATTGTCTCTGACTACTGAACTGTTCTCATCTACTGAGCATATATGTATTTAGCTAATTCTTTAAATTTTCTGCCATGTTCCAGCATTGCAGTCTAGTTCCTGTGTCCGCTGACTTACGGGTTATCCTTTCAGCCCATTAACTTATTTTCAAGGAACTCTGTTTATAGAAGAAATTCTGCCTCCACGTAGCTAGCCCTGATTTTATAGAGGAGCTGTGTAAAGTCATGGTCATCCCTGGAGAAAACTTCCTTGTGTCTTATTCACATGAGAATGAATATGGGTCTGACTTAAACCCCACTGCAGCCTTTTTGCTGGACTCAGCCAGCAGGCTCTCATCTGCCGTGCTGAAGCATTGCTGGAGATGGGAGTTTTGGCAGAGGACTCCTTTTTGATGAGGTTTTTTGACTCTCAGTGAGGTGATTTTTAAATTGGCTTTATGTGAGCAAAACAGAACATTTTAAGTGTACCTGTAATATACTACATCTGTCACTCTGTTTTATAACCTTGTAACTTGAAAGACTTTTAACTTTCAAACTCTTGAGGAAAATTCACTCCATTTATGTGTCAATGGTATCCAGTCATCCAGACTGACCTTTCAAATCTCAGTATAAGGTTCTGAGTGGCACTGCTCTCTGTACAACAAGAGTGTCCAAGCAAGGGTGTGCTGGTATTTCTGTGGCCATCCTGGAGACAAATGTTGATGCAATATCACATTTCACTGTAATAGTTACTGTTAAGTAGACATGTGCTCCTTGTTGCATCAGCTTGCCATTGCCACAGGGTGGGAAGCCAGGCTTGCAGGGGAAGGTGAATTTGAGTGATACCCAGAAGGATTGCATCTGGGAGCTAGGGATGCAAGGCTTATTCACTGGGAACCTTAGTCTCTTCATTAGAAACTCATTAACACACAATCAGAAACAGCAGTCTATGGCCAGCAGCAAAACACATCTAATACTCTCCACTCTTCCCTATCTGGGTTACAAGGAAGTGCAAGGGGATGTTGGGTGATACCACAAATAGGTCCAAACAGGAACAGGCTTACACCTGAGAGAGAGAATGGTTCAGGGCATCCTCATGAAATAGCTACCAAAGCACTCTGCTGCCACCAGTGAAGCTGTGAACTCGGAGGGCATCCAGTGTTTCGTAAGCACAGTCTTCTTGGGGCTGCAACACGGGGGTAGAGGTAGCAGCAGGAATCCCCAGCTGCACTCTATCCCAAAAAAGGTGACAGATTTGAAGCAGGTGCTGAGCCTTTGGGGTGATATGTCAGCTTTCAAAATGCTGCTTGGGACCGCCTTGCCCTTGTGCCTGGGTCCACACTGCTGCCCCAGGGGTTGCTGAAACACAGGAGGTCAGCTGCTGGCTGCATTGCCCCAAGGCTCCCAGGGGTCAGGGATTGCTCCCTTGCTGTCCCCAGGAACACTGAGAGATGAATTTCAAACATGCTGGAGAGCCAAAATAACGTCCTGTGGCTCCTATCCTCATTTGCTTCCTGAACTCTCTTCTCCCTCCAACCCACGTTGCAAAGCCTCAGAAATGCTTTCTCCTCCTCTTTACAGTCAACAATTTGCCCACCCTTGCTCTGGCACCTCCCAAAAAAGGAGAGGCTCTAGGTCTATATCTGGATGATAGAGACGAGGTTTTCTGGATCCAGTGGCACAGGGATATGGCTTGTGGGAGGGAATAACATCTCTCAGGCAGGAAGCAAGTGTCAGTCGAAGCCTGGCTTCTATAAGACAGTGCAAGCAAGAGCTACATACAGCAGTTGTTGCAGATTTGTACCTTCTTCTTGAGCATGAATGGCAGCTGTTGAAGAAGGATCAAGGAAAATTTCCTTTATTTTGCCCTCTGTCTGTGCACTTGGCGGCCATAGCACCCCTTCCCAGCAGAGCTGCAGGCTGGTTGTACAGAGCCAAGTGAGCTCAGCTGACACAGTTTTAAAAATTAACTCAGTGAGGTGAAAAGATCATTTTTCTCTCCTGACATTTGCAACTACTTAGTTGCTTAATTATCTGTTACCAGAATATCTCCTATAAGCACCAGTAATTCTGCCCATTAGCAATTAGTGAGAACAGTTATTCCACTGAACTTTGTGCAGTTGAATAATAGATTAATATCCATCCCTCTGAGTACGACTAGATGGGGAAGATTCCCAGCTGGAGCAGGCTGACTTAGCATCACTCGGATCAACATTTTACTCTCATATTTAAAAAACAATTTTAAAAGGATATATCTTTTCTTTCTTTTTCAAGAATAATGACTGTATCTCCTCTTGTTTGGGTGTTCTAGCAATCACATGCCCTTTTGTTGTGCAAATAATTTCAGTAGTGATTCAGTGAACAGATGAATTTC
Organism: Oriolus oriolus; assembly: GCA_013400235.1. Taxonomy (NCBI): domain Eukaryota; kingdom Metazoa; phylum Chordata; class Aves; order Passeriformes; family Corvidae; genus Oriolus; species Oriolus oriolus. Next base: position 49,095 of record VXBT01007688.1, read on the forward strand.
TGCCTGGCCCATAACCTGGTTATTGATATGCTCATTTTTAGAAACAACAGCCAATAGAAATCCCCTCAAAGATGCTGGGTTAGAGTGAGGTTTAATGAAACCTCCTTCACATTACGTCTTCCAGCTCCATAATATCCCAAATATTTTAAAGAAAAGGACTTCTAATGGAGTTGTATCACAAACAATAAGTACACAAGACCATTAAAATTTGGAATGGAAAATTCATACCCTAAATGTGATATTACAATTAGATCCATTCAGTCATCTACAGATAAAATAGCCATCTCCCTCCAGAAATTAAGCAATCAGGTCCTGTCTTTCAAAGACTTTGCAATATAGCAAATTCAGTATTTGTGAGTTAGGAGTTCCTGTATAAAGAGCAGACTATAAATAGGGCTGAAATATATTTTGAAAGAAAAGTAGTATTCTCCAGAAACTTCTACAGAGAAAAAAAAATTGGATAAGTCCACTTCTCAGGGTTTTCCCTGGCAGTTTTGATGAGGCATTTATAATTACATCTCCAAGAACTGATCTGTGCTATTTTAAAACTGTTTCAACTTTTGCAAGTACGCATGGATTCTGCAACTAATTAACAAGTTTTCCATTTTGAAGAACAGTTACAGGGATGTTGTCCCTTTTTTTACTCTTTAAAAAAAAAGAAAAAAGTATATATGTAAAAAATAAAAGCATCCTTAGGGTTGCAGAGAGCTACATGATTTTGATTAAAGCCAGGAGCTGGAGAGGTCAGCCCTATCTGTGTTTGTGCCTGTGGTTACAGAGCAGCTCCTCTATGCTGCTGGCCATCAGGCAGCACGGGTGAGACCAAGGCTGCTGTGCGTGTGCCTGGTTCCAGCAGAGAAACATGAGATAACCTATCAGATATCCCACAGCCTGAGGTGTAAGCCAGCCCGAGACACTTCTGCCATTAGCTGACCCTGTTCAGTGGCTGAGGGCAGCTGAGGGTGGCTGCTGGGTGCCCGACACCTGTAAGATATTCAGTCCCTGTGCTGCCAGGGGTCACCTGCCACCCCGCCACACACCACACATGCCTGGCCATCCCAGCACGGACCCCATGTGGCTCCAGTGGGTCTGGTCACCCCTCTCTGCCCTGGGCCATCCCACAGGGCTGTCTGGGCTGTCCCATCTCTGCAGCCAGTGGAGGCACTGAGAACAAATGGAGATGTCACTGTTGAATTTAGGCAGATACAAAAGTTGACTTGATATTCTCCACCACATCCTCCATGAGATGCTTAACAGGAGGTACATGCCCACCCTGCTGCCTTTGGGGCAAGAGATGGAGGAGCTCAGCCTCCACCCAAAGATTGCTGCTTCTTCACATGTAGAGGAAACAAAGTCAGGGAAGGCCATGGGCACCTGGAAAGGATAAATTTAAAGCCTGGTAAAGGGAAGTGGTAAGTGTGGGTCTACAACCTGGTCTCCTCAAGAAGCTGCCAGAGAAATGTTCAGTAGGAGGGGCAGTGACATGACCCTGACCAGCTCCAGGGATCCTAGCATGTACCAAGGGACCCACATTATGCCGGATTCTCTTCTCAAGGTGCCTCTAAGAAGAATGTTTACACTACTAATAGCTACTCACTGAAGGGTATTTATTTGCAAGCAGCCCATACTATTTTGTGTGGGTGTCCTGCCTCTCCTCAGTGTGACCCCACAACTGAGTGTAACACAAGAGCAAACTATGCTTTTCCATGGATAAAAGTTTTTAACAGAAAGCTCCAAAGCGTTTGCTCAGCAGTGAAGCATGGCAGATGTGCACAGTGGCCTTCTCCATTTCTGAGGAAAGCTACCTTTTCCAGAGGGTTGTGCAAGTCTAATTACAAGAACTGTGAAAAGCAGATCCTTGGAGAAGCAGCTGACTGCAGAAACAGGCCTGCTGCAGCCAGGAGGAAGGGAGGGAGGGGAGGGAGGAAAGGAAGAAAAAGAGCATCCCCTCTCCTTGAGGCCAAGGAGGGATTGGAGAAGCAGGGTGTTGTTATTGGAGAATTTGGCCTTCTAGTCAGCTGGAGAATGGTATACCATTTTCTCCTGTCACTGACTCCTCTCTCACGTCAGAGACTCCCATGGGACATGCTCCAAAAGCAAATGCAATTCCCACCTTCCCACTGCTGTTGGGTGCACATCCTTCTGAGGAGCAAGCCTTGCCTCCACACAAACATCCTGCAGAGCAGGTCATGCCAGTAGCAACACATGGGGACACCTGCATGGCAACCAGGGGTCTTACCACACTGGCTCTCTAGAGAGCCTCATAATTTCTCCTTATCCCATGACTGACCATGGCAGTGCAGTTCACTGGACTTTGCCATTACAGCCCTAAGTCCGTTTTGTCTGTCAGCTTGTTCAATAAATGCCAACAGGTGCTAGTTTGCCATGCTATCGTGTGAAATAGCTTTTCCAGATTGTCCCCATCCTTTCTACCACCGTTAAAGTTTTTGTCTGTTTCAGGAGAAGCTCCCTGTCGTGAGAGAAAGCACATAACTGTGCCGTGCTGCCTTTGTGACTCAGGCCCCAGCTGCTTCACTCCTTGGGCCCAAGGCGTGAACAACAGGCTACAACTTTGCTATAACTCTTTCTGCCATGTGTCCATCTGGCTAAGCCTTCCTTTGGCCCTTTTCCGTGTTCAGACTGAAATGCCTCCCCACAGAGCTGATGAGACAAGATTTCTGGAATTGCTGTGTTTCAGAAGCTCTAAACTTAACACATGAGTAAGGCATGAACCATATGTTCAGAACATATTTAGGAAAATCTGGGGAAAACATGTCCCTGTGGAAGTGTTCCTTCCCTTGGTGTAACCACTGCAGCACACCCAAAGTTGGTTTGAATCCCTCCACACCTTGAACCTGAGTGTGTCCTCATGGGCACCAGCAGAGGCTGCCATGGTGTCATCAGGTGAGCAATGGTTGTGTGTAGCACACACCAAGAGCTGTGCATGGCTCTTGTTCCTGGTGTGTCACTAGGACACAGTGACCCCAGCCACAGCTTGTCTGTGGTCCTGCCCAACCTGGCTTGGACTCCATGACTAAGGAAGTCCCCATTCAGAGGCAGAGGAAGGACCTGGCGAGGACAACCGTGTGCAAAGGAACAGCATCCAGCTTTTCTGAGACAAGTGTGGTAGAATTAAAGAAGAATAACTAAGGTCAGGATCACTCGTGGCTTCTCAGCCATATCCCTGACAACCTCTGATAACAGGCCAAACGCTCTGAAGCAATGATAACCTTCAGGAGCAACCTAATGAGCTCTTTGGAGGCTGAAAAGACCTCTGTCTCTCTCGAATTCAGTGCTTGTCAATGCTCACTCCTTACCTGGGGCAGCTCATTTGGGTTTGGTGCTATCCAACATGAATTCCAGTGGAAGACCAGAGAAGTAAAATGAAAGGGCAAATGAAGCCTTGTTATGAAAAGCTTAGAGTGGTGAAGTGATGGAGGTAAAGTGAGCACACAGGCAGACAAAACACATATATTACTGACCATGTTTGTGTTGGCAATTCAGCATCGGAGACTGCAGAACCTGCAGCCATGTCCATAAGATAATCCTTGGATACACGGGACATTAGAGTTTATTTTTGCAGACTGAAAAAGGGGATGCCCTTATGTCATTTGGTAGCAGCCTTTACAACATTCCTCCTGTTTCAAGTACAAGAAATGTTACCCATGATTGATCACCATATCTCTTTAGTTACTACCTCTTAAAGGCCACCATGCCCTTACAGGCACATGAGCGCCTTTTCCTTAGCTTGTGTTACTTAGCTACTTAGGTTATTACGGAGTCTGAATTTACCTTAAAATCTCTTCCAAAATTTAAAAATTTGTTATTCTATTAATGCAAGCACCTTTGCTCACAGCAAATTAATTTCTGTCCACCTTTGGCATCCTCATTTCTAAAAATACACTGAAAACTTGCAGATATTGAAGGTAAATCTGAAGATAAATCTGTTCAGGACTGGAAGAAGAGCAGCACAGGGAGGGAAAAGTGCAGGAGTTTGATTAGTACACTTAGCAAGGCCAAGTGCTTTGCTGTGGCTCCTTTAGGCAGTGAAGATGCTCAGTCCTGGAGCCCCTATTATGCTCAAGATAAAAGCACAGGTAAAACTAGTAGATGGAAATTTAAGATGGAAATGTAGCTAAGGAACAGGTCACCATTTTTAAATAGTGTGGGGGACAACTTTCAGACAAGCTGCCAAGGAATGTGATAGTTTCTTCTGATCGAGAGGAGCAAATCTTTAGAAATCTTCAGCCAACTTAGAAGAACATGCAAATAGCGTGCAATGTCCTCCAGTGCAGAGAAAATAGAGGAGTCTGGAGGAAATAGCCTTTTCTTGCTTCAGTCTCATTGATTAAAAAGTGGCTTTTCTGCAGATGTGAAAAGAAAATTTGGACCTTCCCATGCTCACTGTGAAGCACTGGGAAAATTCATCTCATAACTCCTTTGATACACTGAAAATCATCAGGTTTTGCACCAGAAAGGAAGGTAGATGATTTTGTAAAGGTCAGATACTCATATCTGAATGCCATAGGCAGCCCTGTCTACTCATCTTACTTATTATAAGAATTAATAAAACCATTACCTCATCAAGCCTACTCCAGCCAGATGGTTATCTTGCTAAATAGATGGCTTTACACAGTAGATCAGCTTCATGCTGAGGCAGAAGTCCAGAACACTTCTGATCTGTCATCTAGAAGATGCTGCAACCACTTTCCCTCCCTTCTAAAAACAGCAGGGCTTTTCTGTTCAGGCACATAGTGATGGAAAAGATTGCCAACAGAAGCAGGCACTTGGTTCATGAATAACAAGGACATTAGCTACTTTGCAGCAAAAATTAGGAGCTACCAGAACAAATCTGTGATTTAGGGCTCCCAAGAGGAGATGTTCTTTTTTTCTTTGTTTTTATAGCACTTTAATGATCATGGGCAAATAAAGTTACAACTATTTTCTGATGCTGCATCTCGGAACTATTATTTATAGCCTATAAAATTCATCTCCAAATCCTGATTTTTTGGCAATGTGAAGCAGTAGCTAGGCCAGGAGTTAATGATTATGAGCTAAGCATTTATCTCACTTGGTGCCATGTCGGCTTGTTCTACTTTCAAATATTATTTGCTCTTATGCATGCTGCTCCTATGCCAAAGCTGGAGACAAATTGTTATTTTTGCAAGAAAAAAAAAGCACTGTGACTCGATTCCAATTAACAGTGTAGGTTTTAAGCATAATCTTTGTATTGCTCCTTTTCTTTTTCACTCCTATTTATCACTATTGAGTACATGCCGTCTGTTACACTCTACAATTCCAATGGTTTTCCTCTTTTCTCATGTCTGAAGATATACTTGAGGTAGAGACATACTGAGCAAAAAGTGAATTTTCAGGCTCTGGTCTGAAAAGACAGGGGCTCCAGAGGTCGCATAATTTTTATAGCATGTTTATGCACATTCAAGAACTGTCTCACTTACAAATATTTGTTAAGTAGTTTTCTCCTGCACTGTGCCCTGCATTCCCTTTGAATTTGTCCTTACCTTTCATTTTTCATTCTGCATGATGGAGCCCCAGGTTACTGTCAGGATAAACCTGTTTGATGCTCCCCAAGTGTTGCTGCTTCCTGTGCAATTGAAGATGGCAACAGTGCGTAGGACTACAAAAAACCAAATCAAAACAAAACAAATCTATTTACTTCATTCTTTATCTGGGGATTGCTTCTTTGCATCTTGTCTTCTCAATGTCAGTGAATTGATCCAAAGATCAAAATGGAAGGTATTTTTCTCTGTGGACTATTTTCCCCTCTAAGAGTATATTTCTCTCTAAAGTTAGAATTTGGCCACAAAACCTCTGTCATATTGTAAATTGTTACACAGAGAAACAACAGACAGCCTATTTTATAACCCACTTGTGTTTACTCTTTAATTTTTATTGGAAATTGGAGGTTTTGTAAAACTCAAGACATTTAAATTACTCAGTCTTTTAATATACTGAATATGCAGTGAGAAATGCAGAATACAGGAAGGTACTACTCCCTGTGAAGGTATTTCCTTGTAAACCTAGTAAAAATTTAAGCCAATCGGAATATCCTCGTGCTCTGACTTCCCTGCTCATTGCCTTCCAGAAGGGAAACCTCTGCTTGGTTTTCACAAGCAGAGGGACTTTAGCTTATACTGTTTTCATATTTCATTGACCTATTGTTTCTATAAGATTAATTCTGAATTCTAGTCTATTTTTTGTTTTGTCATAGTTTTTTACTGACCCAATAAAAAGATTTTTTTAATTAAAAAAAAATTTTTGCTATAATTAAATTTTGATTCATATTTATTTCAACGTATTTTATAGACATCAACTAACTGGTATTCCTGTAAGATAAGTCTAGTTTTTTATTTTTCCCTTGGTATTTAGCATTTTGTACAATCAACTGAAAACTAGTTTATGGTTTCAGGTTTTTAGTAGCTAATGGTTTTTACACAGACTCACCGCTCCACCAACCTCAAAAAAAAACTGTCTAAAACTTCTTTGTCAGGGTTTTATTTTGGTTGTCAGGTGACATGGAACATAAGGAGAAGTCTGCTGGTGACTTTATTCATTATGTAGTCATTTGCAGTATCTACAAATACATAAAAAAGCACAGTTAAACTAAGTATTGTGATTCATAAAAGGGGAAAAAATTCATTCAGAAAATTAAGTAGATGTTTAAGTTCATACATGAATTTGTGAAAGCATGAATTTTCAAAATTGGACAATAAACAGGATGTGCTTTGACTTTTTTAGTAAGAGAGATTCAGAATGAAAAATAATTGATAGTATTTCTAGCAATGAATGCCTAACATTAGAAACCACACCAGATAAGACCGTTTTACTGAGAGGCTATCTGCTAAGTGATAGTCCCTAAAAATATTTTTTTTTCTTTTTAATTTCCTCTGCAAAACAACAACAGGACCAAGGAAATAATGTAAAGTTCATTACACAATTGACAAAAAATCTGCTTCAGCCAGTTTTCTACCTTGAGGCATATAATCAAGACTGAAAAACACATCTTAAAATCTCAGCGAGAATAGCAGAAATAAGCAAATCTCACTGCTATTTATATCTACTTTTTCAGCGCCTCTTATTCATATTGGTGTGATGATTTCTAAAATAAGAACATCAGTTGGCCAGAAATTTCAACTGATTCCATATCCTTAGGATTAAATAAAAGCTGAGGAGCTAGCATTCTGCCAGTCATACTTGGAGCCACGCAAGTGTGCACGACCTTCTTTTTATCAAATAAACTTTGTGGTGAGCCAAGACATTGAAGGCTTCCTTACACCCCAGAAAAGGCATATCTTTAGGAGAGGTGATAGGAAAATTGCCTGTAAGAGGAGAGCACATTTCAGCCGAACCCACAGTGGTGCCTTCAGCAGCACACGTACCTGTGCTGAGGCACTCCTCTGAGTGCCCTGCAGCCACGCACATGCAGTCCTGCCTATCTACTGCTAGTCTGCAAAGCTGTGTTTGAACTAAGAGAGCAGCACCCAAATCACCTAACCTACCAGCCCCTCAATCGCAAGCTGCCTAGGAAAGCAGAATCAAGCAGTAAAGACCAGTGCAGTGTGAAGCAAACAAATCATATCTTCTGAAAGCCTCCAGGAGCACTCTGTCTGACAAGGTACAGACTCCTGCCTCTGCCCACTCAGTAGGCAGCGAGCACAGACACTTCGGCAAGACTGCTTCAAACAAGGCCGAAAATCTAAGTGCAAGTTAGGTGGCAAAGCCAGACACCCAAGTTAGGCTGGCCAGCCCCCAGCTCAAGAAGTTAGCAGTCTGAAACACCCATCCTTCCAAGAGCGCAGGGCCCCATAGCACACTGTGCTCCAGCGGCTGCAGGCAGCACGCTGCCCCTTCACGCCTGGCAGTGTTTCTTTCAAGGCATTTGGGAGACATAGAGGCTTCAGAGCCCATTCAAGACTGTGTCCCAAGAATGGAGGAGCACAGAGTCGGTTTGCATATATGAATTCCAGCCATCCAAGCCTCAAGCTGAACGTGTATTAGTGTGTCTGTGATGCTATACCAGTGGTATGCAGAGTGTCATATTCTGCTCCAATTTGGCTCTAACACTTCTCTGATACATGGGCTGATGAGCTTTCTAGGTAGACGCTCTTGCCATTCTCTTTTTAAAAAACCTGCATGTAATGTCATATGATCCTTGCAGTTTCTCTGGGGACAATAGACTCTGCTCCATGAGCAGATGTGCTACATCCGTCCATAGTTTGAAAGCTGGTGTGGGCACAGCAGACAGTGACATCACCCATCCACTCAGACCTAGCACAATGCCAGCTGGTGGAGTTCTGCTCTTTCTCCCCAAGGGTTCCTTTCCCCCTGCACAGCACTTCTCTGTGGAAGCCAGAGCCCAAGGCAAGAGATGACAACTGCACTGACAACACAGGACAGACCATGTGGGCATCACTGCTGCATTTCAGCAAGCTCAGAATCACCACAGAATTTAGGTCTGAGGACAGCAACCACTCCTTGTGCCTGAAGCTGCACAGGGCATGCAGGAGTGTTGGGCTACACTGTATGCTAGATGTAGAGCTTGGGCCTTGTTAGCCGAGGAGAGAGCCTCGTTCTCAGACCCGGAGGTGACCCTGGGATTACAGCCAGGTCACCGGCAAAGGACTGAGGAAGGATTGTGGGTTTCTGGACAGTGTCAGCCCTATGAGATGTGATAATTGCAGTTTCTGACCNGGACACAGGAGTATGGCCAGTACTGTTAGTGCAGCCATCTGTTAAGATTTCCTGCTTTCATGGAATGTGCTGGAACCTCCCTCTTGACCTCCTGCTAATTTAATTGAAATTGACAAACTGGTTCAAAAGTCATCAGAGTGACTGACAGAGGCTGAGGCTGCATAAAAAATGAGACATGAAAATGAGGAATGAGACAAAGAAAGAGAGGAGAAAGGTTTTTCTAGGATATTATAGATGAAATACGTGTAGCATCTAGTAACCATCCAACTAAACAACATGGGTGAACGTCAGTCATCTGGCAGTAAACAGATTCTGACTTCTATAATGCAGAAAAAATGCTTAAGAAATACTGAAAAACTAAAGCATACCCTAAAAAAACCATCACATTTAACATCAGGTCTGAGACAACAAAAGGGAGAAAACAATACTGTGGTATGTGGCAAAAAAAAAAAGAATGGCAAACATATTTCTCTTTGGAAAATAAATTTGGGCTGTTCCTGAAGTCTCTTTCCATTTTGTAGGTCCAGAAATGAACAGAAGGAAAAATATGCACACTCTGGGAGAACACTTGTTTTAAATAATGCCTGTGTATTTGCTGGAACGTCAGAGAATTGTATAGCTAAATGCTGTGTACCAATCAAAAAAGGAAAATTGGCTTATTACAAATAAGCCAAAGTTACTTTGGGGAGCAACTATGTCTATAAACAACAATGAAAACAAAGACCCGTAATACCAAAAATAGAGTTTATTGTGTTCTACCTTCTGACCCTAATCAGGAAAGCAGTTCTGTTTCCTAACCTCTTAGTTAGCCCCACCCACCACATAAATAGGTGACAGATCAAGCTGCAGCCATTATACCATTGTCTAGGAAGGATTATTGTCACTATAATCTGCAGAAAAAATGTAATAAAATGCGTACTGAGAAATGGAGATGAGGTTTTCAAAAATAAGCATAATTATTTGTATGCACTTTGTCAGCAATCAGACATTTTCCTGTGCAACTGACCAGCTTCCCTAAGCATGTACAAAGCAAACCCCATAACACACTTGTCTGCTGGCTCCACTCTGCACTTTCTCCCCTCCACTCTCTCCAGGATATGGCTGAAATTGCCAAGAAGAGCTCACAGTAAAGACAGAACATGATTAACTTGTTTTTCCAAGGAGTGAAGACATCAGTCTACGTGGCAAATTCATTACCCTATTCCACAGCTTTTGGTTTGAAACTCTCTATGCTGGTCACGGAAGAAAGACTGCACTGCTATCTCACTCCAGCCCAGTGTCTGAGCTTTCTCTCTCTTGTGCCAATAGTCTCTGTCTAATATGTTCTCCCACCTTCTTCTGTTTCTCTTCCAGACAATATGAAAACCTGCAAGATGGTCTGAAGTCTCAAGAACACAGTGGTTTATGTCAATGTACATGTCCTATTCTATGTTCAGGTAACACTCTGCATAAAGTGTTTCAGTATGTCCTTCAAGAAGATGTTTCATGCTTAATTTTCTGTTTATTTTCTTTCTTAAAAAACAAACATAAATCATCTGCTGCAAGGATACCATCACCTGGGGCTTTCTTCATCTTCACCTTTTTATGGCTGACGTGGATCATTACTCATGGTAATGAGGTTAAAAATATTTCAGTTTCTGAGCCAATACTGCATCTGAATTCTCATCTCCCAGAGAACAGGCCAAATGGTAAGAGCATCAGAACTGTGGTGGGAAAGGAACAAGTTATGAGGTAGGAAAACCATCAGTAACTAGCCATCCTGGATTCAACCAGGACCTTAATCTTATTTGATACTACCTCACATCATTGCCAGGGGCAGGGAAAAGGGACTCTCTGTGGCTTCTGAGAAGAAGGGCATGGCTTCCTGTCAAAAAAACATGGTGGAAGGGGGAAAGCTGTCCGTCACTGTTCATTTTTCTTGGGGTCTGTGGTGAGCATTTTTGCATGTGAATCACCCTCTCTTTTGTATACTTCTGTAAATAATATTGTTGCTGTTTCTGTTTCTTTTCTTAGCTCATTGCTGTTTCCAGTAAATTGGTTTTATCTCAACCCATGATCTTCACTCTTTGTGCCTCCAATTCTCAACTCCATCCCACTGCATGGAAAGTGAGAGGAAAGGGAGAGTGAGAGATCAGCATCTGGTTTGGGAGAGTCTTTGTGGAGCACTGAATTGGACTGTACAATACCTAACCACAACACTAATTAGGAGAGACACTGTGGAGGGAGGTCTACTTAGTGATGAAACTAGTAGCATGAAACAAAGCTCAGTCAGATGTGGAGACCCAGACAGCTCCACATCTCACGGTCACTGCAGTCAAGGCTGCCCCCAACCTTCACATCCCCAACTAGTCCTTTGTTTGCTAGTACGAGCAGCTAGAGGAGCAGTCCACCTCTCCTCACTGTGTCCTCCACCACCTGTGCCAAAGTGTTATCATCAATGGATACCTTCTGGACTGTGTGTGCCTCACTGCGTTGTCTTGGAGCAGAGTGGTTGAATTCCCTCACAATAACAAGGGCTTCTGACTGTGAGGCTGTTTCCAGCTGTCTGTAGAAGGCCTCATCTACTTCTTCCTCATGGTCATATGGCCTGTAGCAAACACAGCAGTGTCACCCATGTTGGCCTGCCCCTCAATTCTTAACTATAAGCTCCTAACCCATTCTTCATCCACTCCTTGGCAGAGCTGGATGCATTCTGGTTGCTTTCTCACATGAAGAGCAGATCCATCACCTTGCCTTGCTGGCCGACCTTTCCTTAAAAAAGCATGTGGCTGTACCTGACAGCATTCCAGTAATGCAAGCTATCCCACCATGTCTGTGTAATTACAATGAGAGTATGGCAGTGACAGCAATGAGAGCAAATTTCCTGAAAATTTTTTGCATTTTCAAAATTGTTCTTCAGTGTGTTTGGAGTCACCCTTTATGCCCAGAGTTGGTTACTAGTGCCTAAACAACTTTTAACACTCATTTGGTATACTAGTGTTTGATTGAATGCCTGAATCTCAGTGACCTCTGTATTCTACTGTCAATATTCAGCTTTCTCAGCACCAATCATTAAAGAAGAAATCCTTACATTTAATGCTTTAAGGTGGTGAACAAACTCCTAATATGCTGGGATTACTGTGCTGATCATGGTAGCCTTTAGGGGTTTTTACACATTTCTGCCAAAATTATCTTTGATTATTTGACATTTATCTAGAGCTTGGCCACCTAATATCTCTGGTGCTAGAGAAAGACCAAGGGGTGCTGCTTCATTACTTTATCTCTGTTGTTATCTCCCCAAAATCAGTATAATCTGCCATTTCCCTGCAGAAGAAATCACATTTCAAAGGTTTCCATCATAGTGTAAGGAGAAACTTGTAACGGTGTGTTGTTCATCTAAGTACTCCAGGCAAGACAAGAAGTACTACGAGATATGTCTGTATAAATACATCTTCTATTTTGTGTCATCACCTGTGTATTTGGGTTGAAACAAAACCTCGCCACTCTCCAGTTGCTCACAACTAGGCGGAATAAAGCATAACCACAAGGTCAGGTTCTTAACTGGTATAAACCACCATCACTCTGTTGTTTTCCATGTTTTCCCATCATCCCCATCCTATGCACCTTTAGTCCAGAGGAAGAAATCTATAAAGTGTCTACTACCCATTGCAGAAGCCCCATATTCCTTTCTCATTGATGCCCCTTCTGTAGGATTTCTCAATCCCTCCTACCCAAAACTCCTGTTTTGACCACATGCAGAAGGCTTTCTTTCAGAATGAGATAGAATTAAAGGGAAAGAGAGAGATGCCTGTATGCATGTAATTAATAGAAACCTCCAAAAGAAGGTCTGGTGGTTTGCTGTGCTCCACAACATACAATTAGTGTTAATAACAAAGAGAAAATAAACTGGAGGACAGCTTATTCAGACTAACTGATTATCTGGTGGAATGTGAACTTATTAAACATATTTAGTCTAAGATAAGATGGAATGTTCTAACAGCAAGGTTGATTGCCTATGGAACAATTTATCAAAGACTGCTGTAGATTCTTTATCACTTGAGGTCTTTAAAACCGGACATTCTTCTCAGGGTCATGCTGTAACCAAGCATAAACTGCATCATGCAAAAAGCACTTTACAGTAATCTGCGTTGGATGTCTGTGAGTGTTCTGACCTGAAGGCCAGTCATGGTTCCATCTAGATTAAGGTCTAGATGGGAGAATCATGTAGAATGCCCCAAAATGGATTCAGTGTCAATAAAGACTTATAGCGATAGACACTCTGACCCAAAGAGTGAGTAAAATATATCCAAGTCCAAGATATAGTTAGGATGCATGGAAAGGCTCTTTTTGAAGTCTGTAAGTTTTGGATAACAGCCTTAGAGGGTGGGTGCAGTGTAGACAGTTTGCAGGGACCAGGCATACCACTTCCAGCAAGTATTAGGTGACACTGCCCTCAGACGGTTAAGGTGGAGTAGGTAAATACTTCCTAAATCTTAAAATAAACTTAAACTTAACAACTGGCTATATATATTTCAAGCAATGCACTGCAAACAAATCTCCATCACAATGAGCACTTGAGAAAATGGTAATTTCTTTGTCTACAGCTATCAATAGCCTGGAGTGAGAATATTCCAGAGAGCAATGTGGACTACAGAATAGACCTCCTGCTGCAAAGAGAGAACAGAAGAAAGTAAAAGGAAGAATCATTCTCGATATACAATCTTTGTACCTTAGCTAAATTTGTCTACAAAGTTAACACTAGGGAAATGAAATGGGCACTGCAAAATCCTCCATTAGCTGAAAGAATATGATATTAACATCAGATATAGAATATACTTGCATTTTTAAGCTATCTTTTATGCTCAAGTTATGAGAATGCTCTGCACAGTGTGAAACTGGAGATGGTGTAATAGGTTATACCACATCTCAACCAGAATGAGGGGAACTGGGGAAGCAATTTAAACCGACAGGGCTACAGGAGGAGATTCAGGTTCCTTCTTCAGATTAGGTATTTAGAGGTTTCCTGTATTGTCATATCATCCCAGTAACACAGACCTTCTGAGGTGCAGCAGCTCAGGTGCCTCTTCTCTGGCTGTCCTGACAGCTACAGACTTGGAGTCAGGCTCCTGCAACCACCCTGAGGAAGGCTGGCAGCACTGCCTGCAGGAGAAAGAGGAGTTCTCATCACTGCAGCTCAGCCACTGGCTGTAGTGTCAGGACAGCAGCACCTGACCACAGGATGAGCCATGACACTGATCCTCTTCCAGCTCCTAACAGGCACACTTGCCAGTCCGTGTGTCCCCAACCCCTGCTCTCACCAGAGGAGATGGCTGGACCCCCTTCTTCACCCTCAGTGGCTGAAATGCTGTCCTGGGCTGTGGGGTATGGGGAGACCCCAGGTCCCCAGGGACATCGGGACTGTGAACACCCTCCGAGGACTTTTGTGGTATGACACCAACATCTGGACCAAACAACTGAAGTCACCAGTGTGGTCTAAGCAGAGACTCAGGTGGTGATTCATCTGAGTTAATCTATGCTTGTGCTTCAAGACATAATGAATCACATTCCTGGGAGTTCCACTCACCCCCTCTGGTCATGCATGAACTGCAAGTGAGCCACATAGACCGGGGCATCTGCACTGGGGTGTCCAAGTTTGGGAAACCATAGACAGATAAGAAGCTGACAACTCTCTCAATTCAATTTAGGACAAACTAAAAGATACTAGAAAGATAATTCACATTTTTTAAAGGGCAAGAAACTCCCTCACACACATAAAAATTGAAAGAGACTCTTCTGAAGACCTGGCGTGATTAATCTGGAGTGGGAGAGGTCAGAAACCAGCTCACGGGGCACATTTTGCTGTAGCAAGAAACTGCCATTTTCCCTTCCTTTCTGGTAAAGTTGCTACCTTCCTGCTTGCTCAGGCTAAGCCAAAAAAGATGTTTCTGTCCAATATTCTAAATTTCTGTGGAAAGTTCTAATACAAACTCAAGGAGAACCAAGTTCTAAAATCCTTTTCATGTATTTTCTGAGAAAACAAGTAAATAAAATCTCATCTTGTGGTTAAGCATACTAATGGTGGAAAACATGGCTGATGGCAGGAAAAATGTGCCTCTGTCAAATGATCTGTATGAGATCATTCTCATAATAAAAAGAAAACAAATCCTATTCCACTAGATAACAGGCTTAGCTAACCAGTGATTTTACTACCTCAGACAAAAGTTCTCTGAATTCAAAGATGAAAAGCACCAGAGATTTCAAAATATTTGAAATGCATACAGCAGAAAGTACTTAGGTGAAAAAAAATCAAACCAACCAACTTTCTCTCTTAGAGTGTTTTTTTTTTAGAGAAATAAAGAAAGAAAGAAAGTAGGGGAGAAGGACACTTTTCCACCTGGACTTCCTTTGTCATCTGTCCCACGCTGTTCTGCCAGTTGGGGATTGAACCAGGCCTTGCTGACAGCCACCAGACAAGTGTTACAAAGGCGCAATGGTGCAAAAGGCGCCGTGCAGGATATAAACTGGTGATTTTCACATTTCTGCTGCAGGGGTGCCTGCCTTGGCTCTAGTGTATGGAGGTAATTCTGGTTTAGGCTGCAAAAACTTCCAAATTTGCCCAAAGCTAGGCAGATGCCTACAAGTTTTCCTGCAGGGGCTTTTCACACCTTTTAATTGACCAAGAAATATAAAGGATAAACAGCCTTCTCATTAAAAAGACAAAATTAAAGATTTGATTAATTAAAAGATTAAAATTAAATTAACTCAAAATTATTTCCTTCATCATTTAATAAAAACAGCTGCTAAAGGAATCAGTGCAGAAAAGCAATTAACTAAAATTATTTTAAAGTATGAAATAAAAACCCTGAATATGTGTGCTGTTTCCATTTTCCAAAATTAAAGATTTGAGTTGATTAAACTAAAGATGCAACTCTGAGTAATTTCAGTTGAGTTCCTCTGTTACCTCTGAAATAAAAAGTTCAAAACTGAAAGAACTCAATGCAGATTTAAGACAGATATATATTTTCCAATGTTTGAAAATTGTAGCCTTGGTAAATCTGTTCTTCGGCATTTCTGTGAAATTTTAGTGAGAGTGTCTCTACCATAGAAGGATTACGGCAATGAAACAGTATAGAATCAACAGAATCACAGAATCATTGA
>VXBT01007692.1:1733-17055 GCA_013400235.1 Oriolus oriolus
TGGCTTGCGGGGGGGATGTGAGGGGTCCCGGTGCGTAGCCGGGGTCTGTGTGAGGCGCTCCCTGCCCGGGAGTGCGAGGGGGGCTCCCGGGGCTCGCGCCGTTTCCCGCCGCGGCGCCGAGCGGGTCTCGCCCCTGCCCGCGGGGCTCTGCGTGTTTTCCTCCTGTTACGCGTCTGCTCCTCGAGCACGTTTAACAACCCGGGGCTGCGCGTCTCCCTCCCTGCCATACTCGCCTTCCTTCCCCGGGGGCGGCTGCCTGGTTGTACACACGGGTCGGCACCGCCGCAGCCCCGAGCCCGGCGGAGGGGGCCGTGCCCCTCCTTTGTGTCCCCCCCGAGCGCGGGGCAGCGCTCAGACGCCGCAGCCAGGGCTGCGAGCTGCGTAGTAAACACTCGCAGACTGGGAAGGACTCCGCTCGCTTTCCCCGCATGGAAGGAGCTTGATCTCTGTCAATATTTAGAGGCTATATGCAATAACCTGCCGTAGTGAGTGAGGAATTCCTGGAAATGAGCGCCTTGCCTTTTATTGCCGCTTTACCGCCGAGGAGGGGTTTCACTCGCTGTGCGCAGGGTGCGGAATTACGGCGGCATCCCGCAATCTAAAGGTCACGGGCTGCCGTTCATTTTTTAAAAAAATTAATTCGCACATTGAAGCTTTACGTTTTTACGTAAATAGAACGGTTTGATGGCCGAACGGGCTGCAATCTTAAAGGTGATGCATTTTTCTAAGCGGCCGTGTTGCACCTAGCGCCGGGTTTGAGCAGCGTGCGAGCCGCTTCCCCGGGAGCACCGGGAGAACGTGGATCGTAGTGCGGGGCCCGGGCCCGTCCTGCCGCGGACCCTCAGCCCATCCCCGCGGCCGCCCGCCTCGCTCGGGAACTGCCAGAGCCCCGACTTTGTTTTTGTGCGTTTCCAACCTGTGATTGTGTTGCAGTGCCCGCCCCTCTCGGGCGCAGGGGGAATCGAGGGGGCAGGGAGGGCTGCGCTGCCATTGATTACACTGCAATCATCGCCGGATTAATCCCGGGGCTGATCGGTTTTCTCCTGGTATGTCGGGCTCACGCTGGATTGAGGATCTCTTGCATGAAATTGGCCTTCCCTTGTTTCCTCGAGTATTTCTGTAGACCGGGAGATGGTAAATGTGCCTTGGAGCCCAACCATTTTAAACAGTGCTCCCTCTCCTTCAGCGTCTGCAGAAACAGGGATGTTCCTGTGCTGCATCCTGATGCTTTAATTTCTTCTGCCGTGTGTTTTTCAGCACACTCCTGGAGCTGTTGTTGCGTGCCTCTCCCTTTCAGAAAGATACGCGTTGTTGGAGGGAAGGAACGAGATCAAATTTCTCCATTTTAAATATAAAGGGAGAGAATTTAGGGGGCAGGAGGGCTTTTCTAAAAGTAGTGGTTTCAGACTGAAAAGAAAGGGAAGTTCTTTGGCTGCACTGACAGTGAGGCTAACTACACAAAAAAAGATAAGTGATCAAGAAGCACATAGATAGAGCCTGTAATGCATATTTAGTAATAATGATGTTTTGTTAGGCAGTAAATGCCTGTTAACTGCTTGCAAATTAAGGCCCAGTTTAGACTTTTGGGCCAGCTAGGGCTAGAGGGCTGCAGTCTTACTTCCATGAGTTGAACTTTTTGGCTAGAGCTGTTTTCAAGAGGGAAGATTAATCTTTAAGTTTAAAAACAAAACCCCCGTGCCCTTCTTTAGGGAAGGGCTTACAGAGGATCTAGCAGCGTGGAGAAACAGAACAGGAGGAGGAGGAGATCTGCTGCATTCTCAGGCTGCTAGGATACACACTTAGAATTGCTTTCCTTGTCTTACCTGGTTCAAAGTACCTTGAAATAAAAATGCTCACCCAGCTCTGGCAATGAAGTAGTGCAGGAAGAGTATGCTAGGATTTCAGGTTCTAGTCCTCTGAAGTGTTTGTGGTTACCACTTACCTAAAATGAACATCCCAAATGAAATATCTTCTGAAGATGATCCAGGCATTTAAGTATGGGAAGATATGCTGAAAAACTTGTCTTAGCTGAATACTGCCTCTAATCGATTGTCTTTGTAGTTTACAGTTTAATAGCCTTTGTTTTCACGAGTTATTGCTGAAAGAATTTTGCTGTTAGGGGGAAAAATGATCTCCAGAGCAGATGTTTTACATCTCTTCATATTCTTCTCTCTCCCCACAATAGTGGAAGGAAGATTAATCTTAATTTTTATTTGTTTTTCATATATACTGTGTCATAGCTAAAAGGCACTTCCATTTTCGGTCAAACAAGCAAGGCATTCCTAAATAGGAATACAAAGGAGTTACAACTGGAGGGGAGAGACCCATCCCTTTAATGCTAAATTATATAAAACGTGTTTGTGGTTATGTGACAGAAACCTCTTTAAAATGCAGGTAGCTTCAATGCAGAGCTTCTGATTTAGAAAAAGTCATTAAAATTCTGAGAATTCCCTGAGATTGTGTTACAATGGCACAAAAATGGAAATGAGAAGACCTTTCATTAAGATAGAGTATGTGGTGATGTTCCCGTGCGTTTGATGTGTAAAGCTACAACTGTTGGAGGCTGTTTGATCCTGGGGGTGGGTTTAACATGAGGAGTAAACACGGTGTTTTCTTCCTTTTCTCCCTTGAGCACGATGGAGTTTTGATTTTCAGCCTTCTGTGTATTTACAGAGGGAATGTCTAGGAGGGAATGGGTTAAACACTTAGAAGAAAAATAATAGTTTTCGGTGTGATAATACTTCAGAGTGATGGATATCTTGATGGGTCTGCTCATGTTAGCGCCGAGCTTTTGTTTGTCTATCCAGGCTGGATGTTGTGTTTCTGATAATGAACAGTAGCTCATGCTGATGCTTAATCTCTCTCACAGGTTGCTTAGTAAAAGCTCTCATGACCTGCTGAGTGTCGGCGTTACACACACCTCGCTTTTGCATCAGCATTTTCCTGTACGCCCAGTGGTTAGGGAATGTTGGTAACTGGGAGTTGGATAATTCCTGCTGTAATTGAGGTTGTGAATAGAAAATGCCAGAGCCTGTAAGGAATTGGCGTCAGGCGGGTTCACCAGAAAGGGGAGAGGAGGGAAGTGTGCAGGGAGTGATGGTGCCTGGAGTCCGGGGGGAAGGAGAGTGAGCCAGGCAGTACTTGGACTTTTTTTGATTGTGTTGGGTTGGACTTCTGGTTTGCAAAGCAGAACTGGAGCAAAGGCTTGTGTGAGTCAGAAACTGAGAGGGTTAGGAAATGGAAGTGACTTAGCTAATATCAGGCAAAATGTGTTGAGAACGTGAGGAAGCAGAGGGATGGATGGGTGTGGAAAAAAGGTGTGTTGGAAGTTTCAGCTTTGAACCAGCATTTGAGAGAGACACACTGGGGTTTTTGTGTGTGTAAAGCGAAGGAAATTTAACTTAGTTCTTATGTTCTGAGAAGTGAAGGAAGAAAGGGGCTGCAGAGAGCAAGAAGACAGATCAATTAGTTAGACTTCAGCACAACAGAAGACATGATTTATTTGGTTTAATAGGGAAATTGCTCAGATTTGATCAGCTACTGTGTTAATTTTTGTGTCAGCTTTTCCCTGACATGTTGTTCCTCCAAACTAATTCCAGAGTATAGTTAAAGCACGTGCCAGCGATGCTGGAATTGTTTTCATCTTGAAATGTACACACAAAATCTAGTGTTAAAGATCATCCATATGATGATTTTTTAATCTATCTTCATTGGTAAATAATTAATTTCTATCAGTATGTGTTACCATGGGAAAAGTTGTTTCAAATCCTGTTTAATTTTCTGCTAAACTGGCATTTACTAGAGAAATCTTGGAGGAGAAATTTTTTTAAGCATCTAACATTTAAAATTAAAGTCCATTTCAGGACTGAAAGTATTAGCTTTAAAGGACAATTTCAGTTCATGTTTAACTAATGCTTTTTCTCTTCCCCAGTAATTTTTGTTTTCTTTTTACTCTGAGGTAGATTTTACCAGTGATTGCTGGAATGATTATCTCAGTGAGAGCAGAAGAGGCAGTTTTGTTAAATTATTAATTTCATTGTGTGTATATTCCATCTGTGTGAATTGTGAGCTGCTGCAAACTTCGTTGTAGAGAAGTTTGTTTATGGTCCTGAACTTTGAGAGAGAGAGAGAGAGGCAATAATATATGCAGGAAACCTGTTTTTCTCACACTGGATGTTAACTTTGTGATCCCACACAGCAAACAAGTTATCTAGCTCATCATCTGTAATGGCTCTAAAGTTCATAACTTGCAAAATGTGCTGAATTAAATTATTTTTAAGAAGTTAGAGTATTTATCTGAATTATCTGTAGTTAAATTAATAAACTTCATGAGAATTATTGTACTTGAAAAGCTGATGGCAACTTGCTGAAAAAGTTCCTGAAACTTTGGTTTATGAAATTAAATACATTCTTACTTGGATTTTAGTGTAGAGCTTTCACATTTGGAAATGCTTTTGGATGTTATCAAGTAGCAGCTGGTTTTTATTTATGTGTGGATGTGTACATAGGAATGGGTAAACTGCAGTTTATTATTGAAAACTATTGTGGATGCTAAATTTTTTAAAAAGCTGCAGTTTAAGTAATTGTCTCCGGAGTCTCATAATTAAAGTTGTTGCAGATTTGTAGTTGCAGTTTAATTCGGATCTTCCTGACAGAGCTGAGCTTTTAAGGTTTGTGGGCTTTGGTGCTAATGGAACATGCTGCTTTTAAGAGTTTGTGTGCAGAAAGACTTTGGGAATGCAGTGATGTGTTTGAAAGGTAGAAATACTGTTTTAGTATTTTGATCTATTTGACATGTATAATTTTTCTATCACTGTAAATTGTATAGACAGCTTCTTTGTGTAGGTTAGTTGGATTACTTTTTATGATTTATGAAAGCCACTTTAAAAAGAATAGTTTCACAATTTTTTTTGTTGTACAAAAGCAGAACTCGACAAACAGCAGTTGATGAAGACACATTGGTGGTTGTTAGCCAGCCTGTCTTGTGTGTGGTTTTTTTGGGCTGCTTTTTTTCCCTCTTAGCCAAGTCATGACAGGTACAATCTGGACTGATTTCTGGAGTACTATATTTGTCTTTTTTTGTGTCCAGAACTGTCTGAGAGAAACTTTGAGGACCGGCAAACGATCAGCAACACACAGTGTTCATTCATATGTTTCTGTGCTCTGAAAAAGAGCTTTACTGAGTCCTCAGATTCAAAGATAGACTCTGGTTGTTTAGACAGGACTTGTTAGTTTTGCTCACTGAGTTTGATAATAGTTTGACTTATTAATTAATTAAGGAGATGGATTCTGGCAAACCCGGGTGTGTTGTGAAGATTTAACTTGCCCTTATCATTGAAAGTTTTGCATTCTAACCTTTGCAAATGCAAAACATGAGCCGTTCCCTTAGGATATCTTGCAAGACACCAATTAACTTCTTCAGTGTTGATATCCTCAAGAAGCTGCTGTTGTGGCACAAGGTTGTTTAAAATGTGCTGAAAAGCAAAATTGTTGTTTCTTTATTTACAGGTTGATTTGCATATGACTCCTAAGCTTTAATGTAACAGAATTTATTTATTTATTTATTTGTTTGTTTGTTTGTTTATTTATTTATTTTTGAATATCCAGACCTGTACATTTCCAGTTAGTCTGTTTCTTTCTTGGTAAACTTGATGGTATGAGCAGAAACAAACATCTTTATATTTCGGTGACTTCCCAGATGATTTTTTCAATGAGACTGTTGTCCTTGACCCATTTGAGGAGAAGGGATCTCACACCCCAATAAAGTACTAAGATTAGTCCTTTAGAGATCCAAATCCACTAGTAAATAATTGAGTAGAACATCAAATGCACACTTTCGCAGCAGCACAAAGTCGTTTTAATAATAACTTTGAGCAGTAATTCCTGTTGTCACCGAAGTGCTGGCCCGGTTGGGTTTTAAGACTTTGTTACATTGTTGTACATGATACAAATAAATCTTTTAAAGCAGGAAATAGGCGAATGTGCTTTACTGTCATAGTTCATAAATTTGGTGTATGTGTCCTGCTTTTGTGAATGCTTGGTTTGTGAAGGTGTGTGTTTGGGGCACGTCCCCTGACCGAATGAGTTTGTTTGCCCATGTTGCCAGCGAGGCACATGTTGCTGCAATAGCTCTGTGACCGGTCAGGGAATTTTATCTCCAGCCCCTTATTGGTGCCATTACATGCTGTAAAGATAGCTCTGTTTACTTGGAAGTGTGAGCATCAACTGATCAAAACACTTTCTCTTAACAGGTGGGCTTTTTTTGGAGCTCTTTGTCGAACATCCCTTTTGCCTGTGCTGGGAGCAGTGTCAGAATGTGACAACATCAGGCAGATGAAGGGAATATTAAGAGTTTTTAATGACAGAGGCAAACTTTACACAAGTAGTTTTCCCCTGCTGTTGAATTGGTGATGGGTCATGTATACTGACTGTTTCCAGCAGCTTTGTAATTTTTTTCCTTTAATATGAACAGTTTGCAAATTATTACACTACTCATTTAAGTGAGCTCCTTACACAATACTGTTCAAATAGCAGAGGGTTTGATTGCAGGCAGGAAAGAAGAATTTTTTGAAGTTCAGAATGCATGAAATGAATACTTGCTGAAATAGTCAAAGATCCCTTGTACTTTATCAGAGAGCAGTCTGCTTGAATGAAAGGTACTGTACCTGCTGTTAAGTTTATAAACTTGGTTTATACAGATTACTTTTTAAATTATTCATGATGCTACGTTACAAGTATATCTGACAGGTTTAAAATAAATGGCTTGATGGTAAGAGGGAGCATGCATAAATTAGAGCTGGGATAATGTGCTCTTTGAAGTATCTCTCCCATTTGTTACTACTGGAATACAGTAGGTAGCTGCGGCTGAGTGTGTGATTCTCAAGTGAGAGTACATCATTATCTTCAAACTGTGGTGTAGTGGCAATTCTTGTGTAAGACAGATGAGACAAAGCAGCAGGGAGGACCAAGGTGCTCACTTTGTTTTTAGTTATAGACTTTTCTGCTGAAACAGGGAGAGCATTTATGGGATGAAAAGTTGTAAGCACAGCAGTTGGAAGGGTCTGCTAGTAGCTGTGTGTTGCTAAGGTTAGGGTGGCATCGCTTTGTTTTATTTACTCTTCTCTGTTAGCGTTGCTGTGGGTTTGTAAGAGGTGTTTTAGCAAGGTGCTTGTACTTAGTGGGACGCTGTGTCTGATTTGCACATAGATCGTGGTACTCAGCTTGAGAAATCTTCCTGGGATTTGTGCACGGGAAAACTTTGCGAGAGCTGAGCTGTTGTGTTTGGAGAGAGTTATTGGTGGGGAAAGAGAATTCCAGATCTCTTGGATGCAGGAACAGCTTCCCCAAACGTAAACTGACGTAGTGCTGACTTTCTTGATTCTGTAGACAGGCAGCTCATTATATTTGAGAAGCAAGATCCCAAAGGAATTTATGGGATAGGGGAAAAAACCCTCGTAATGATGTGTGATAAAGCAGCCATAAAAATGATCACAAGTTTTTCTGAAAGTGGAAGGTCTTCTTGTAGACAGGGATAGTTCAAATCTTAAGCCTTAGTCAAAGGGATACAGCGTTTTTGAGAAAGATCTGGTGACAGCTGCCCCTGGAAACTGTCTATAACCAACCTTCTATGAGAGAATTGGCTTCTGCTTGCGGGGAAGGGCTTTATCCCTGGATTCACTGGGCTGGTTTCCTTATTATTTCCATTGGCTTCAGTTTAGAGTCATCTCAACATTTTGACCTTCTACAAGTAGTACTTTTTACTTCCCTGCTGCTCTTCTCACATCCCCTTGGGTCTGTCTGTGTGAGAGTAGCCTTGAAAAGTGCACTCTGTTCATGTTGGGCAGGGAGTGAGGAACCAGCCCTGCATGGTAGGAATGGACACGTGTTTGCTCAGCTCAGCTGACCTTAGAGTAACACTTGGCTGAAGTGTGAAGAGTTGAAATGGCAATGGAAATTCCTTGTTTGTCCTGTCCCTGTGCTCTTTTCCAGGACAGAAATTAGTTTTATTGTGGTCTTTTTTGCTCTTTCCTGTGATTTTTGATGTGTAGTTAAATTGCTGTCTTCCCTAGTTGAATTTCATGTGTGCCACTGGGGATTTGGTTTGTTCTCCAAAATACTGCTGGGCTTACATAGAATGGATTGCTCTTTTTAAGCTTTCAGGTGGTTGTACCTTTCTTTTAGCTGAGAACCAGTTTAAGAGAGACTCAGCAGGGCGATGACACAAACTGTAAGAGTTCAGAGTTCCACTGGGATTAGAAGAGGGAGCCCACTGGAATTGCGATAGTGCCTGACTTCCATTACTGGATTAGCTGTTGCTTACTTCTGGTTGTTCTGAACCCCAGCATGTGGAAGCAGCTTGTGATGCTGTATTGGTTGCAGCTAACGCCGTTGTCCTGTTCATTGTGGCTGAAGTTTTTGTCTTGTTTGTGAGATGGATGTAAATTTATCAGTCCCTTGCAAACGCTGTGTCTCCTGGGATGCATGCAGTGAGGGAATTTCCAGCTGTGATCAGAGATACATGTAAGTTACTGTTACTCTGTGCACTTTGCTCCTCTTCCTCAGACCTGAGAGATGGGAGACTGGGGGAAGATGCAAACTAGAAGGATGTATGACCAGTTGTATGTGGAAGAGGATGCAAAAAGTCCAAGGGTCTGTTAGTTCTGTTGCTTGTGCACCTTGGATGTGGAGATCTTGTTTTATTAAGTGATGTTGATATTCCCTGCAGCTCTTCCAGTGGCTATGCCTGTGATGGAGCTGGAGTCTGTGCAGTTGTCCCTGTAGAAAAGAGCAGAAATGGGGTATAAGAAAAGCATGTTTGTTGTTTCAAACTTGAGGCTTGGCTTGGTTAGAGACTGACTTGAGCCTGCCAGGGTCCTGCCTGGGAGTGACTGAAGGTTTGTTTGGTTCTTTTTTTGTGTGAGCGCTAATAAAATGTTTATATTTTTGTTACATTGGAGTAGGCTGACTACGTGGACAAATATTTTCATTGATACTATGTCTCAACAAGAGGCATGACATATGTATTAAATATTTAAATTTTGGTATGAGAGTCTCTTTTTAAGATTCAAGCTTAGATATTCTTAGATGGGTTGTGGTTCTGAAGTGGCCAGTGAAGGAACAAAGGCCCTTCCAAGTCAGTGCAGTTGTTGTCCTGCAGAAGTGAGGCGCAGAGAAGTGGAGTGGAGTGTGTGTGGTGGAGGTTCTAGGCTGCAGCAGAGCACACATGAAGCACACATCTGTTTGTACATGGGCTGTGCAGCTCTTTGGGTAGTTCATTGTTTAAATAAACATGTTGCATTAGCTGTGAGGCTTCAGTGCCAAATGCCCACTGATGAGATGTACGAGGGTTTTGTTGTTCCCAAGCCACACTGAGGAACACAACAGCTTTATAATTCAACGAGTTTGAGGAAGATTACAAAAAGAATTTGGGGTGGATCGCAATCAGCACTTCAAAAGCAGCAGCTTTAGAGTAACTCCGCTACAACACAGTGCAGCCCATGGAAAAACACTGTTATCTTAACAGATGCAGTGTTATTTTGGAGATTCCACTGTATAAATACATGGACTGTGGTTAAATTGTGATGGCAACAGATGCAATCTCAGTTCTTGATTCTTTCATCTCTTTAATATTTAAAAATACCCCACAAAGTAAAAAAAACCAGCATCAAGCCTCAAAATATTCCTTCTGTAAATCGCTAGAGCTGTACCTTTCGGCCCGATATCAGTTTGGGTACGTCACTGCAGATGAAACTTGGGCAGAGTAAATGCTCGTCTCTGTGAGGGAGCTGCAAATGCTGCTACTCACGACTTACTGTACCATTTGCATATGAATGGAATTATTCAGCTCCACTTAAGAAATGTCAGCGAGATTGAAGTCAGAGTTGGTTAACCTGGCAAAATGATATTTCCAGTATTTTTCATGAAAGAAAGTGATAGTATGTAGACAAGAATTACACATTCTACTGGCTAAGCCAACACTGTCTGAGGATTTTCTTGGTGTCTTTGTAGTTGATATCTGTGACTTTATTTTTAAATTTGTCTGTAATACATTGCAGTGTTGAAGAGCAAGAGAGCTGGAATGTGGGAATCAGATGCTGTATCTTAATGCTGCACAGTTGTGTTCACATTTGTTTTTCTTACCAGATTTTATTTTGTTTAAATACTGATTTGAAAAATACAAATTCAGGGCAAGGGTCTTCTTTTTAATGAAGAGTAAATAAAGCATAGCAAGATGTTTTTACCAGTGCATGCACCTTTATCCATCCACTAGTTGGATAGAAAAGCCTCAAGTTAAATACTGTAATTTTAAATACAGGATTTTAAAAGGAACCAGATAATTTGTGTGAGCATTGGTAGTCATGCATGCTAAAATAGGGAGTGATCACATCTCGTGCTTCAGGAGCTGCCAGTATGGAAGGGTTGGGAAGAAATTGTATTCCTCCTCCAGGTGTCTGTATTTCCCTCCCCATTTGTAAAATACAGAAAGTGCTGTGCTTGGGGGGTGGTTAAAGGCTTCGTTTTTGCAGCAGGGACGTGACTTGGGATGCTCGTGTGACTCTGTCATCCAAGTGACAGCACTTTCTCTGGGAAGCTGCTCCTTGCCAGGCGTTGGATGACTGTACTCTGAACAGAAGTGTTAGGATGGGGGTGTTGGCATCAGCTGACTGATAAGGAGATAGTATATTACACTAAAAATAAACCCAGATCTTCACAGGCAGCTGTGAACGTTACCTGGTGTCATGTGCAACTAGAATGAAACAAAGTTGAGGTGGGTTGTGCGTGGCTCAGCTTCCCTGTGAGGATGTGTTGGGATGTTCTCTGTTCATTCCATAGGACTTCTCTCCCTTGTTCAGGAGCAGCTGCTCACAGAAGTGTGCAGCTATTCAGTGTTTTGTGCTTGCTGCACGTGTGGCCACAGCCCTTGTTCACGGCAGTATCAGGGTACTGCTCTGAGCTCAGGATGACTGTCCCTGCTCCCAGTGTCTCATGCCTCGAGTTTGTGTTAAATGCCCTTGCAGCTTCTCCCAGAGCTGGTGACATGGGAAGAGGTGAACCCTGTGCAATGGGGAGAAGGGCAGAGTGGAGGGGCTGAAGATGTAATTGTCATGTTTAATGATTTTTGCAAGGGGAGGGAAGAATGCTCCATTTAGGATGTCTGCACAACCTGGTTGGGTGCATTCCGCTCTGTTCTCCCTCTCCATCAATATTCCACCTTCCAGTGGTGTCACACACTCGCCCTGTGGCTCCTTGATGTCTTGGTTGGCTTTGCTGGTGTCGAGCCTGGTGCTCAGAACATGAACACGTGGTTTTAGGTTGTGAGTGTGCGGGATGCTGTGCACAATCAGAGCTGTGGAGATGCTCAGAGGCTGGAAGAGCTCATTCTCCTCTCACCTGACTTAAACAGTGAATTATGCTCATGGGAGCACACTGTGAGAGCCCAAGGGGATGGGATTGTGTGGCTTTGCAACCTTCTGGTGAAAATGTTGTGAATTTTGGTCCAACTTGTTGGAAGTTTATTTCTTCCTTAGTATGAAGGCCTCAGAGCACTACTAGTATAATTTTTTTTTTCTTTTATTGAGGAGTGAAGGATTTTCATGGTGGCTTAGAACAGCAAGCAAGAAGAGCTCGCTCCAAATACACAGTTTTAATTTCATTTTGCATATTTTTAGTTGGATTTTTAAAATGACTGACAGCTGTTAGAACTCTGATTCACAAACAACCATTTTTGAAAGTACAGACCTTTTTGCTAGTGAATAGCAATATGTTTCTACAAATTCATGTAAATAATTAGATGCCTTGGATGCATTGGCTCAGATCCTTAATTTTCACATTTTTAAGTGACAAAATGGCAAATGATGTATTTTCTGGTAGATTACTTCTCATTTGTGTTATTTTTTTATTTGGATGGAAAATGGAATTTTAATTGAAATGCAGAAGATCTGAGTTTTGAGACTTAATTAAAACTCCAAGTGTGAAGGAGAGGCATGATTATAAAAAAATAAACAGAAAAAATAGTTTGTCATTGTTCCTCAAAAGTTTAGAGTTCATAGATCTTGCCCACTGGCTGTTTCACAGGTTTCTATGCAGGAGTCCTTTTTAATTTGGGATTAAGAGCTTGTTGAACTGAACCATTTGAGTAAACTGAAATGAGGCACTGCAGAAGTAGCTGTTGAATGTAAAAGCTCTCTGAGCATTTCATCAAAGGATGGCTTCAGGAGAGCACTGAGCAGCAAATTCACCAGTCCCAACTTTTTTTTGGTGTAGATTATATGCTTACTATTTTTATTTTATTTAAATTACAGTAGGCATTTGCCCTAATATATGCTGTTATAATTTCATGTTAGATTTGTAATTAAGTTTATTTTTAGAAGAACACATTTAAGTGGTTTATATAAAATGATTTTCTATTTTTGTAAATGAAATAATTGGTTTTTTATTGACTTTCGATTTCATGCAAATGTGGGGGGCTTTTTTGGCTTGAAGGTTGTATAAGCAGAAAGAAATTAATGATTTGAGGGTATTTTCATAATACAAAGAATAGAAGATTCGTTGTCAGTAGCTGGGGACACTGATAGGCAGAGTTAACTCTTACTTAGACATGTTCAAAGCGAGTGATGGATGTTAGAGGGTGTGGTGCAGTGGGTTTATATAATAAATTTTCCTATTGATTATTTTTCCTGGTTGAGTTGAGAAAGACAGATTGTGAGTGCGTTTGGGATCTGATGCAAGATGGTCAGAATGTTGCAATCCTGACAATGTCGCAATCCGGGGCAAATCTGATGGACAAGTGAGTGTTAATTGTGAGTGAGCCAGATTTGCTATTTTTAATTGGGCCTCGCGATCACGTCTCTTCACAGATGAATTTGAGGGCTACAGTGAGTTGAATGATGAGTCACTATAGAGTTAGTAAAATCACAATTGATCTCCATTTCCTGTTGATTCCAAAATTACTGAAGTGTGAAAGCCGAGAGTGACTGATCACTTCTTGGAGGGGAGTTTGAGGGTGGAATGTGGAAGTGACTGTCTCTGAAGTAACTCAACGCTGCCCTGAGTGTCAGGACAGGGATGTCTGCAGGGAGAACAGGTGTGTGTGTGATGGTCTGGCCGGCTGAGTTACCTCCAAGGAATGATAATCCGCGCACTAAAATATGCTCGCTCCGCAGCCAGGTGGGGGGAAGAGGTGTCTTAAGTGGCTAATGATAGAAGCTGAAGATTAAACTTTTCATTAGTCTGCTCGATACTGGAGTTCTTTCTGATTGACCTGTGTTTCTGTTGCGTAGCTCAGACCATTCTCTCCTGAAATGCCCGTGCTCCCAGTTCTGTTTGCTGTGGCAGTGCCCTGCTCCTCTGCAGCGAGGCTGCAGCGTGAGCTCTGCACAGTGGCAGAGGGGGGAATGCAGGGGCAGCAGTGGGGTGAGACACAGAACATTTTGTGTGTGTGTTGCTGTTTGCAATTACCTTTTGATGAATGGCAAATTGTCTGTCGTTCTGCATCTTTGTTTTTTTCTTGTGATGGAGATGCTCTTTTGACAGATACTAATTAGAAACACTGTAGTAACGTGCAGGTAAGATTTAAATTTTTTTTTCTCCTTCCTAGAACTTACTGTTAGCAAAACCTTTTTTTTTTTTTTTTTTTTAAATAGGAACTATTAAGTCACATTACTAGACTCTGCCCACGTTGCATATGTGAGAGTAAATTCTGCTGAAAGGGGATTTGTTGGAAGAAATTAAAGGGAGGATGTACGCTGTTCTGAGTTATATTGGAAGCAAGCTATAAAGAAACCTTGTCCCTTCAGGAAGAGAGAACTTAGTTTAGTTCCCTGGAGGACTAAGAGGAGGTGGGAGGATGCTCCTCTGCTGCATCTCTCACAAAATTCTGATTGTAAAGAATTTTTTGAAGGGGTATTCTGAAAGGGGAAGTAACAACCTGTGTTCTGCCTTACGACTGTTCAGATGGTCTTTGAACCACTGAAAGTTGTCCTGGCTGTACTCTCTGATATACTGTGTTAAAACAGAAATAAGGAACTAGGAGAAGGAGAAATACACTTTTGACTTGGAAAGCATGTACAAGTTTTCCCTGATGTTGCCACAATTAGGATTGCAGAAAACT
This sequence comes from Oriolus oriolus, assembly GCA_013400235.1. Lineage (NCBI taxonomy): Eukaryota > Metazoa > Chordata > Aves > Passeriformes > Corvidae > Oriolus > Oriolus oriolus. The sequence goes on from VXBT01007692.1 coordinate 15,844, forward strand.
GGGAAGGGGGGAAAAAAGAGATGGCTGATCCTGCTGTCTGAGAACAGCTCAGTTTTCGAATTTGTAAACAAAACAGGAAAAAAAATCCTGCAAGCTTCCTGACAGGCAGGGTGTGCGGTTTTCAGTCAGAGGAGCTGATTCAGTTGGTCTGGCTTCTGCAAGGGAACAACGAGAGGAATAAATTGCTCTGAGAGGGTGTAAAGAACTTTCCTTTCCTCTAGAAAAAGTTGAGCAAACATGGAGCACTGAGTTGCATGGTTGAAATTTGGTGAGGCGTGTAAAGGACACTGGTTTGCAGCAAAATATGATGTTTGTTCAGGGTGTTGTGAATTCAGGAGTAAGAGTTGCCACGCTTTTTTGACACCTCTCAGTCATACTGAAGTTTAAAGGAGCTGCAAGAAGCTTTATGAGGAGGGATCTTGGCAGTTCTCAACTCTGTCGCTTGCAGAGAACCTTCAAATACTTACGGGCACACCTCGATACCTTATATCTTGTCTTGTAGGATCTCTGTTGATGTGCCCCACTACAAGAGCACTTTGTTAGACCAATTAAATGTATAATATTTTTATAATACTTGTGTTTTGGAAAAATCAATATGACCAGTTTCCCTTTGAAATGACAAGAAGCCTGTTTGCTGACAGAGTGGAACGCATTAGGAAGTGGTGCTTTGTATCCTCTCAAGTGTAATGTGCTCTTGTTTTCTCTTAATCAGCAGGATGTTCTTCTGTATGTCAGATGTCTTAGTTGTTTTTGTGATCTCTATCAGAGAAGAGTGAGGGGGGGAAAAATGTCAGAAGAACAGAATAGGTTTAAAAGCTTTGTAGCAGAGAAAGCCTGCAGCCCTGCATTTCTGTTTTAGTAAAAGTGGTAATCACCACCTTAGGGTCGGACACTTCGTTTATGTTTGTGCTTTAAACAATAAATAAAAGAACAACTTGCCCTTCAGAAGAACATAATGCGTAACCTGCTGAAATACTCTGGAGCATAAGGGATATAATTAACCCTTTTCCGTTTAGCTTGGTTGTGTTTCAGAAGCAAGATGTCTTAACACATCTGAAATTGCTTATTTGCCAGTTCACTGAAGTAAGGATTTTTCAAGTTGATTGTCTGAAAATCAGGCCTCTTCTTCCTCCCTCCATTGCCTTCCCCTCCTTCCCTATTTTCTGAGCTGCAGTTTCCAAATTTGTAATAGGTCTAGTAGTGGTTGCCTTC
>VXBT01007692.1:17076-78405 GCA_013400235.1 Oriolus oriolus
GACAAACTTAAAAGTAGCCATTGAGAAGGAAAGCTTATTTCCCATCACTCTTGCTCAAGGCTATAGAGAATACATCTTGGAAGTTCAGGCACTTGTCCAGGCTTTTCAGAGGAATTTTTAAGAGATGATTTTGATGCAGTGAAGGAAGGGCAAAGACTTGAAAGGACTGACAGCACAACCAGGATTTGGCTCAATGCACGAACGAAACCTCTTCCTGTGATCCTTGAATATTTTGCTTTACTGATCAGGTTTTGGGTAGCAGAAATCAATTCTGAGCTGTTCCCTCATAGTTTTGGTATGATTCAGTGAAAATGGGTTGAAAGGAGACAGAACCTGAAATGCTTCCAACTCATTTTTTCTCATCTTGACTCTCCTTGAAGTATGTGAATTAGTGTGAGAAAGTGTCTGTAGCTCCCACTGGGTCAAATGGAGGTTGAGATAAAAATACTCGTCTCTGTGTGTATTGTAATATTGATCGTCGTGTGGTAAATAATTCCTTGGCAGCAGGATTGCCAAGTCTGATGTTTTACACTTCGCTCGTAAGTTCTGGTGCAGTCTTGCTTCTGGCTCTGTGCTCAAACCTGCTTTTTGTTCTTCGGTGGATATCTGCTTCTTTACTTCCTTTTGACCAGCCTTTCCTTTCTGATGAACCGTCATCCTTTGTATTGGTTTAGCTGCCCAGAGCTCACTGGCTCTGTTAGTCACAGCAACTCTCTTTTCGTTGTGACATTTTAATAAATTAACGGTCTCCATGAAAACTCATTCCTGTTTCTCACCTCTCCCAGCATGAGTGTGCACCAGTTCATACCAAAACATAAATTGCTTCCCAGTCTCTTTCTTTGAATTTGTTTGTTTTTATCTGTTACATTGTACACGTCTTTACATAGTGTTACCCAACACAGTCATTCCTGTCACTTGGGGACCTCCTTCTTTGGTCACTCACATTTTCCAGAGCGGACTAGGAGGTTTTCTGTGAAAGGCAGTGTGGCACTTTCACAGACCTGGGGGCGGTTCTTGAGTTCAGGACTGTTTTTGTGTCCTAAATTGCTGGTTAACTGTGAAGGCAATAAGGAGACCGAGTCCTGGTTTCTGACTCTGAAGCTGAATGAAGCTGGCATGTGGTAAAGCAAAGCCCTGTCGGCTCAGATGTGTTTTCTTAACATGGAACCAACTAGCCTTGCACAAATACCGTGGTTTTCTTTCACAACAGTGGAGCGAGGCCGGCGGAGTTGTCAGACGGGTGAGGCCGAGGGCTGTCCATCACCTCTGCTCCCGCACCAGTTCATCTTCAAGCTGGCAGCTGGAAAGGAGGGTGTTCTTGCCCAAATCCTTTTTACCTGTGTTTTTTTCCTTCTGTTGCTTTGTTTTTCTTTCTCTGACTTGGTTGAAAGCTTTGTGTTTGGATGTGGATGTGGCGCCGTTACCCAGCGTGGTTGTGCCACCGAACACCCGCCCCAGTGGCACAGCTTGTGTTGGCAGGAGCTGTTTGGCTGATGGGACTTAATGTTGTTTAGGCAGGCAAATCATAACTACAGGCAGAAGAATGCCTTTTTTGGGGTGGCTGTAGTGGCACAATGAAGATTAGATTCTTCTTTTACCTCACGCACTGTTAGCTGATTTTGCTGTTGGTGATGATGGGGAAGGATGTGGGGTGCTATAATTAGTTGTGGGATTTCAGAGCTTGGTGAAACCTTCCTTGTGTCTGAAGGGAGCAGTCTTACCAAAACTTTTTTGAATGTAGTCTGGGTCCAGAGGGAGATTTGCTTTGATGCAATCATGTAGCCCAATTGTGAGCAGCTTCTGCCTGTGCTCCAGTTTCCTTCCCATGAGATGTGCAAAATTATTTTTTTGGGTGGTCCCTCTGTTTGAGAGATGGCAGCTATTGAGCATCAGTTAATATTTTTTTGTCTATCTTGCAGACTGTAAAGTGTCTGTATTGTTGTCATGATAAAAGGGTTTCTGAAGGCAGTGGAACTAAAGAATATGTCATTTAGGTTTATATATTTAGGAGTGGATTACAGGGTTCATGTGGTTTCTCTTGCTTCCCTCTAGTTCCTCCTTTTATTTGTTGCAGTGGATAAAGTTCACTGTTTAATTTTTAATCAAAGTTCTCTAAGGGAAGATTCCTTATCACAGGTTAATTATAAATATATTTTCTGTAATAATTTAAATATTAAGTAGTACACATTTGTTAACACTTTGCTGAAGAAACACACCTGCTCACAGGCTGAGGTTCCAGGTGTTCTAGTACTAAACTACCTTCTGACAGCAGTTACCCACTCCACAGTTCCTCCAGGGAGGATATTTTTATTTTAATTCTGTCAACTAGGACATGGCAGTTAAGTTCCATTGCAGTTAAGAAAGTCTGAGTCTAAAAACTTTTAGTGTGTTGTGTCCCCCCTGCCCAAGATGAAAATTGATTTTTGAGAAGATGAGATCTTTTAAGATAGTGCTCTTTCAAAAAATCGTACTTTTCAAGAACCAGTTCAGGTTAAACCTAGAAAAGCATGTTTAGATCCACTCTTCCCTGGTGAATGCAACACGCTAATTTTAAAGATGACTTTAAAGTTGTGTGTCTGAGTTAAAATCTTGTTTAGTATATCTGTAGATACCCACTATAAAAACAAAGCAAAACTTTCACTTGGTTGTTTTTCTCTCCTTAATGTTATCTATCTTTTTGACTCGAATTTTTTCTAATTTCTTACATTATTTTCTTCATGACCAGAACGAATAGTGAAACAGTACCAGGGAGCTGGCTAAAGTCGGGTTAAGTGTTTGTTCTTCGTCTATGCCTTTAGGTAGCAGTGGAGTGTGTATACAAGGTAAAGGGTAAAAACAGTGATGAAGGCTGAGCTCTCTGTCGTGGTCTAGCTTTGATTTACCCTCTGGAATAACTGTGTGCTGCTGCAGATCCCAGTGAGGGGAGGTTCCTGAAGTTGGGAGTGTCTAGAGCAGCATCCGGGTTTGATATTGCTGCGTGGTTTGCCCAAGTCCCGTCTCCTGTAACTTCCTGCATCCTCTTCCCCCCAAAGTCTTGCAACACCCTTCTTGCAGCGCTCTTCCCCCCCATTTTGGCTGAGAAGGGGGGTGGAGTAGGTAATCCCTGATGAGGAGCTGCTGAATGAAAGGTGCCATGGATTTATTTGTCTTACCCAGTTGGACCCACTGCTTTCTCACGGTGGGATTTGTTAGAAATGTGTTGGGGCAGCCTGTTGCACCCCAGGCTCTCCAGAAGCACCGAGCAGAGGGTGGATAGTAATTCTCCTGCTTGCTCTGCCAATCCAGTGCTCTTCTGATAAAAGTGGATATTGTGACAGGAATTGCAGTTGCCAAGCAATAGAACTCAGCAGAGCCTGGCTGGTTAAACACCCAAACTGTTCTGCTCACCAGAATTGCAGCATCGTGCATCACCCACAGTGCTTCTAGGCAGTGTCTAAAAACTGTGTATGAGGTTGGAAATCCAATGTCTCGGGCAGTATGTGAATGTAAAATAGACAGTATGGGCTGAAATGTTGCCTTGAATGTAAGTGTGGAAAGCGGCTGGGAGTAAACCACTGTTGGCCCATCTCTTTTTAACAAGGTATATATGTTTAGGTTTTTTAATTTTATTTTTTATTTTCTGTTTTACTGTAAGGTTCAATTAATTGTTAATCAGAACATCTGCATAGATACGTTGAAAACGTATACTCGGGCTTCCCTTGTATTTTCAGATAAATGAAACTCTTGGAGTTCCAGTGGTTGACTGTGCCTAAAGAGCTCTAGTTTCCCATGCTTAACCCTGTTTATCTGGTAGCTTCTCACCTGTGTGCATTAAGGGTGCTTTGTTTGAAGAGAGACTCACCTTGAGTGGTATCACAGAGGTGTTTGGTTCTCTTTTTCTGTGGTTATTGTGCTGTGATGCCTCTGAGACAATAAATACCGTGTGAACGCTGCCCTTGTGGTATAAAGAACACTTCCCTTGGTTGGGCTGTGTTTCTGATACTAAAAGTGAGTCAGAAGCATCCAGTTCACCAGAAAAATGAGTTCACGTAAGAACTCCTCCTGGTATAGCTGCTTTGGTTTATATTTGCCTTAAACTGTGTTCTGGTGCAAGTGTTTTTGGTTGATAAGGCCTGAACTACGTTACCTTGTCTCTGGCGCCAGCCCATGTGTTTTACCTTGTAGTTGGAGAGGAAGGTTCTTTTTTCAATCTAGTTAGCTCATGGCTGGAAAGCCCCACAGCACCTGCATATATGTAATTTAATACCTTTAAAGCCCTTTTTGGGGATTGCAAGTTGGTCATATTTTAACTGCCTTGAGAAAGCAGGTTACAGCATGACCTATGTGATTTTTAAGCTGTGTAGCTGCCACGTGAAGGGAGGGGTGGGAGGGCTCCCTGTCCTGTTCTGTTAAATGAAGTTTGATAGCATTAACTTTTCTTTCTGTTCAGTTAGGTCATTATTTTTTTTTTTTTTAGCACTGTGTTAAATTTCTATTTTGCTGGAAATACGGGACTAATGGAAGTCTTAGTTCAGTTTGTTAAAACAGAAACATTGCTGTGGAAGGCCAGAGAACGTGGGATTTCTGTGTTTGATTGCTTAAGAGCTGGTTAGCACAGCACAGTAGGGCCCTGTGTTGCATATTGTTAAGAGTAATTGCATCAGACTTGTAATTTTTCCGTGGATCTATGACTCATTATTAAATCCTTTGCTGACCATTATGGATGCAGTTGTATGTTATGATACTGTTTTGTCAGTTTGCTTCTAATGAAGCCTGAATGATCTGGCCTGATTAGCCAGCCATTTTTTGAAAACAATAATACTAAAAAAATTCTGCAAAAGCTTTTAAAGAGTGACAGGTTTCCTAGATTACTGCAGGGTGGCAGCCCGGCAGGCAGCAAAGAGCATGGTAAAGTCTTCCTAAGTGTGGGTTGCTGAGCCCAGCCACATGATGAATTTTCATTCTGGAAGAATTTGGCTGCTTATCCCAGCTACCTAAGTGTATATCCCATAGGTTTCTGTCAGCCAGTTGCTGAGTCACTGGGATGTGCAGACAACTGTTTTAAAAACAAATAAATAAAATCATGCGCACAACTATTTTTTTCTAAAGGTGGAAAGAACAGTCCCCAGGAGAGACAGTTTTTGCTAAGCTCTATTGTCATCACAGATTGTGAAACATAAATTCAGCGTTATAAACAGCTTGTAATTTCAGTCTTCCATTTTTGCTTTTGCAGGCATTAGACTGAAGCTGCTGGCATTGAGTTTAAACATTATTAGCACCATTAAAAAAATGTTTTACTCTCATCGTTACTGATCATAACGTGCCACCTACTCACTTGTATGTTACATGTTTTGTGTAGAATGGCACGTGCTCATTTTGTGGTGCTGTCAGGGAAGTTACAGTGTGGGATAAGAAAGAGTGCAGAGGTTTTAAGGTCTGTCTCCTGTGAGGAGGGGGGCTCGTCTTTAGTGAGTTAGGCATTACCTGCTTTCTTTTGCAGATCTTTTTTGTTGTTTGACGCTTTTCTCACAATCTGGCAAGACCAGGCTGTGACTCTGCAGTGTTGCAGGGAATTATCCTGGAATTGCATTCAGCTGGTGCTTCTAACAGCTTTCCCTTCCCTCTAAATGCACAGGAGCACCTTGCCGGAGGTTTGAGCGTTCAGCTCCAGCCAGGGTAAGGTTCAGACAATGGCTTTCAGTGTTTGACACCTACCGGGTGTTAATGGGTGAGGAATTTGCTGGTGATGTTCATCTTCTAGTGGGCTCTTTGTCTTTTTTTCTTCTTCTTTGGCAGAGAATCTGCAGGCATTGCCCATAACCGGGGCGCTACAGATCAGGGTTGAACGTTTGGTGCTTCTTTTCCTGCCTTTGGTAGCTGGGGGTTCTGGGCTGGATGTTTTCCTTCCTCCATTCCTGCCCTGTGCACCCGTGAGGATGAGCAGGAATCCATGCCAACTGAGCCACTGATGTACTATTTCAGCAGCAGGAGGTAATGGATGTGGCTTCACAGGAACCCCTAAGGGATGTGGTGTATCAGTGCAGTCTTGGTCAGAGAGGATTAATTTGGGGATGACTTGTCATGAGGATGCTTTCACGTGAGCTGGGCTAATTCTAGACCTACTTGCTCTGGTGAGCTGTGTAGAGAAGGCATCAATCAGTGTTATTAAAGGGATTCAGTTCATTTTGTTGGCTCCATTTTTGCTAAACTGCTGTTTCTGTTGACATTCAAAGTAAAATGTTGGCAGAGAGAAAGCAAGCGAGATGAGGGACAAAAATGTGATTTATTCTGAAATTTTATTTGTGTAAACTTATGGGGAAGTTGGAGGAAGTTCATGGAAAGCAACAATGCCAGAGATATCTTTAGCCAATGACAGCTGAAAATTGCAAGAGCAGAAAGGCAGAGACAGTTTGAGTTTGTGATGTGGCTTGTAGCCCTTTTGTGTGTTATTTTTGTGAATGTTTTGTTCTGGTCAGCGTGGTAACACAGTGGCCCTTGGATTTGGAATATATAGTTAGTAGAGTGGCAGAAGAGAAAATTAAAGTAGGATGTGTGTATTTTTCTAAGGGCTGTGGGAGACAAGGAGAATGTGGAGAAAGGGAATCTAGTTGCTTTTTAAAGTATTTGCACCAAATTTGATTAGCCTCTTGTGACAGCACTTTTTCCTTCCAAATCTGGGTGAAAATAATTCTGTAAAAGGTTGATAGGAGTGATGAGTGGCATGAGGTAAATTAATGATAATAGACTATGTTTCTCAGAAATTACAAGCTACGTTGCAATATAATCTCCAGTCCCGTGAGTGTTTTGAAGATCATAGTGGTCTGGCTTTGTCCTCCAAAGCTTAACTTGTAATTAAATGAAGAAAAACCCCAAGCACTCCTACTTGGCCTTAGATATGTTATCAAGAATGTTCTCAGGACTTACATTCAAATGGAAACAGTGGGGTTTTGTTTGGGTTTGAGTATTCCCTTTCATGTTTTGAAAGCCAAAGATGGCAGCGTTGTGCTAGTGCTGGAAATACAGAAGTTGAAATTCAATTACGGACTTGCTTAGCAAAATCTAAAATGATTGACATTTTCTGGATCATTGGGTGCCTTTTATCTATCTCCTCCCCACCCTGAGAGATGTAGTTTCATAAAATCTTGGTAAATGTGAAGAGGTTTATGTAGCATATTCAGTGAAGAGAAATAGTTCAGTGGGTAGGGAAGCAGCTTGAATCGCGATGTAGATTTAGTTCCCTCCTTGTTACTGGTTCTGGCATCCCAAGAGGTAATGCAGAAGCTGGCTTCCCCGGGAAGAGATCTAGTGATTGATGTGACACATACAGGATAGGTGAGCTTAGAGAGTACAGAAATTTTGTGGGAGGTTGTGTAAGTACATTAAAGACACTAAAATATATATCTCATTCATAGTGTCACTACGGAGGCAAAACCAAGAGCTCAGTGGGTGGTGGAATCCTGTGTTAATGTAAAGTGTCATAAGCAATCTCTCCAACCACTGATTTCTGTGAACTCCACATTTAATTTCTTTGCAGAGTATGCAATTAAAGAATCCTGAGACTTCAGTAGTAATTTTTTTTTCCTTACGTCTGCAAATGGTGCAACTGTACTGAAACTTTTCATGAGCTCGAAGGGAGATTGTGGTTGCTAAACTGTTCCTTCTCAGACTTCCTACCTTTGCCTTCCATGTCATTGAAACTACAGGAACAAGGAAGGCTTAGGCCCAGGCCATGGACTGTAGTGACTCTCTGTTCAGCAATGAATGAATAACACTTTAAAAGTTTTTTCTTCAGGGCTTTATGACAGTCCTGATGGTTTCCTCAAAACATGCTTAATTCATAGGAGTAAGAATGAAGAGAGAGATTAAGGTCAAGTTACACTTTCCCCTGTTTATAGTCTGTATGGGCATCACATTTTCAGACTATTCCTTCTGTTTTCACTGATGTGTCCTTCTGCACTCCTCTGAGCAATTACAGTTGTGTAAAAGGCTCCTTTTAAACCTGCTGATTTGCTTTATCCTAAGTTCAGTTCCTTTTCCCTATGATTCAACCTTTTAGTGTCTTCAAGGATTTTTTTTGGAGCCCTAGGGTTTTTTCCAATGTGCCAGACAACCCCTCCATTGAGTTGATCCAGCAGATAGTAAACATGTCAATATGCAGGCCGTGATACATTATGCAGATCTAAATCCACCCAGTTGCAATAAACATGTTTTTTTGTTGTGAGAGAGGGATGGGAACTCTGGGGATGCTTGCTTGAAAAAGGATGCTGCATGCTGGGAATCTGGGATGAGGGCAGCTGGACTGCAGCCACATTCAGTAGCTGTTTGGGACTCTTTCTTTATAAGGACCTGCCATAGATTAAAACTAAAAAACCCATGATGAAAAGGAAGTGGCTCCGTTGGGAATAAATAACAACACTGTTCAGAAGATGTGCTGATCTCCCAGAAAGACCCACAGCTCTGAGCTGACATTAGTGAAGGGTGATGTGGTCAGGCCTCTTTCATTAGAGCAGTTTGGGAGAGAGCAATGTTCCTGCACTCAGTAACATCAGCTCTCTGCTGACTAGAGAGCAGCAGTAGCTGTCTGGGAAAGCCGACCTCTCCTTGGAATGGAGTGTGCTCAGAAAAGCCATTATTGGCAAAGTGAGCTGTGGTGGTGTGAGCAAGCTACTCTCTAAAAGTAGAACCAGCCACAATTGTGTTCTTGTATTAAGCCTTGTAGTTCTTTCTTTGTGTGGGAATTCATCCAGCACTGATGGTAACACACAGTGCTTGTTACCAGCTGTGCAGAATTTCAGGGTAGATGAGAAGTTGAGCAACCTCATGTCCTCCCTTAAAAAAGAACCCTTTGGAACCTTGTGGATCACAGACTTTGTCCTCAGAGTGGGTGTTACAACCCCTGGACAGGAAAACAATATGGAATTAAAACAATTTCTGCGCCTTTAGCGCTTTTTTCAGCAACCGGTGTAAGGGGATGCTCTTTGTAAAACTGAAACGTTGAAGGTACCCTCATTTACGATAAACTTCGCATCTCTACTGTGAAGTAAAGGAAACAGCTCTCACGGAAGAGAAGTCAGAAGAGGGGAAACAAAGGGAAATCAGAAATCAGGAAACCAGGAAAAAGGTGAGCGTGAGTTGATACCGAGGTTGCTGGTGAGATGCTTGTGGCAGGCTGTCTATCCTCATTCTTGTTTCAGAGATGTGACCGCTCAGGCTGAGCAAGTCTCTGTTGCTAGGGAAAGCCTGACCCAGCTGGGGTTCAGGATTGTGAAAGGGATGTGCTGAATTGACTCGGTGGCTCAGAGATGCCTTCGTGCTGCTTTGTCTGGGACCTTTTAGTGTTGAGAGAGCCAGATAGTGGTGGTTGCTCCATCTTTAACTTTTGGCTATTTGTGAGGATATTGAGACTGTGCAGTGCAGAACAGCCTTTTAATGTCATCCAAAAAAGTAAAGGGTCAAAGGCAAGGCTTAAAATGTCGAGGAGTGTGGATTTTTTCAAGAAAAACATATGTAGTTATGTTTCCTTAGAACTTTCAATGGAACAACCTGGGTGAATACAAAATTTGTAACTACACCATGATGAAATAGCTTCTTACAGGAAATGAATCCTTCTCTTACCAGAACCGGTGAATGTGTGAGCTGTCAATGCTGCCCCTAACACCTTGGTATTGATAGTGAATTAGCTGTGATGAATTTATGTCCAGCTGGGATGTGGTGTAGCAAGCAGAAGCTGTAGTGCAGGGTGAATGTTGAACAGAAAGCCTTCTGCTGCTTTGTGCCAGCATGAGATTTTGCAGAAAGAGGGGAAGCGTTCCTTCCAAACACTGAAGGGCAATGGCCGAGTCCTTTTAGGAGTCACCAGTGACCTGAAGTAGCTGGTGAATACAGGCAAAGAGTGAAGAGCTGCTGGGTGGAGTAAATGACTGTTTGTAAATAGATGGTGATGAGATAGCAGGTGTTTCTCAAGGTGACAAGGCAGTTCTCCATGACAAAATGGTTTTTAATGATCCAAGTAAGCTTTGGCAAATCATAGTTAAGGTCGAGAAGAATCTGCTGGATCACTGCGCTCTGTGACACAGCTTGTTTGGAGCCTGCCCAGCCTGTGTCCTCAGCAGAGGTGCAGCATGTGTGTGTTCACAGCCCCAGCTCTGCTCTGTGGTGTCCCAGCCAGAGCACTGCTTAGACGGAGACTTGCCAGGAGGCTCTGCCAGATCAAGGAGCATTAATTACTCTTGTCGTATGAACCTGTTACGTGCAATCAGTTTTCCTGGTAGTTCATTGACCCCATCTCAGTTACATGAGCAGGCTTGGATCTATCCTCTGACTAGGAATGGGCTGCAGGTTGTGTGGGAGACTGCAGTGTGGAGTGAGTATTTCTATTGCCTTTGGAAGTTTACATGCCCTGCAGCTTGCCCATGGGATGCTCCCAGAAAAAAAGAGCGCAAGTGGGCTTCTGGTTGGATACCAGGTGGAGCTCAGGACTTCTGGCCTAAAGAGCTGTTTCCAGGGAGGCATTTGTGTTTGTCTAGGTAAAGAGTGCAATGCTTCTCTTCAGTATTTTACCATATTGGGGAGTTATCTTTTAGACAAATAAATACATTTGTCTTTAAAGAACAAATTTCTGACTCTGAATTAGGTACTTGGTTTAGGCTGAGTCTGATAAATGATAGGCAGTTTAAGGAAAGGCTTGGAAATCTGTAGGCAGCTGAATGAAAACAGCATGAATCTGACTATTGGTAATTATCCTGGGTGTTTATAATCTACCCAGAACTAGTGGGGTAGGGTAATAAACAGCTGTTGCATTTTTATGTTCTGTTAGTGAGCAAAATAAATACATAATAGTTAATTTCCAATTCTGAATTGGACGTGAAACAAAGGCAAGTTATCCTAGTCATATTAAAAAAGTTCTCAGAACTGGAATGTCCAAAACCGTTAAATGGAGTATAAACGCTCTAAAGAGCATTTTCTATGCACTTCATTGTGTCTGACAGACCAGTTTATATTGTGAGTCCATATATGCTTTCTCTCAAATGGGATCCAAAGAAAACACAGCACAGCCAGATGGAAATTGGAGTTGACTTTGAGCTCTGATTAATTTGTTTTTCATATAATCCTTTTCAGGGCAGCAAGAAAAACGTGAGAAAAAGATGATGTATTGTGGTATAATTAACTCTGGTGAACAATGTGAACTTAAAAGAAATTTCTTTAAAAAAAAAATCTGCTTTAATGGGAACTGGTTTTTTTCGAAGTGTCAGGATGGCCTATGATGCTTGTCCTGTTTCACATTTATGTCTCTGCAGTTCTCATTATATGTGTGAAGTTCTCCAAAATGTAACTCACTAGATGAACTTATAAGTTCTTAAATCAAAAATGTCAACAGCCACTCATCTGTGATCAATTTCTAATGTGAGACCCCACTGGACTTCATCGTTTTCCATATTAAGGGGATGATGTTTCATGACTGAGGCAAGTGAGTGCATACTTTTGCCATAACGCTCTAGAAATTTCATTGATTTATAAAAGCATTAAATATCTAAAATTAAGTAACTTTCAAGCTGAAACAAACATAAAGCTAAAAGCAATATGACTTTGAAAGCCCAGCCTCAAACAGAGACATGAACAGATATATAATGCTTTAGTTAACAGTTGCTGCCATTTCTCTTACAAATTGTTCTTTGGGGTATTGTAACTCAGCTGTTTTTAAACCCATCACTCTGGAACCTTGCCTGCAAAATGTCAGCGCAAGTGCAAATTTTATTTCTTTAACAAAATAAAGGGCTTGGAGCAGTTAGGCTTTCTAAACTTTTATGGCAGGAAAATAAATTCCGCTATTTTTGCTTTGCCATAGCAGGAGCCATACTGTTCACCTTGGCCTGCCAGCAGGCAGAGATGGAAACCAAAAGGGTTTAATGGGAACACTCTGTGTGTTCTAACTTGCTTTTCAGAACGAGAGAAGCCCAGTGTCAGAGTGTAAATACCCTTTGGGCAGAGGGCACAGTTCCTAGGGTGGATGGAGGGATGGTGGCTTTAGAAGATGATTTCTGAAGTTGAAAGCAAGACATGGGTACCAGCTCATTAAAGGAATTTAATAGGGCTTGAGGTTGTCTTTCCTACAGGTTCAGGGGAGAACCCCTCACTTCTGCACTAACCAGTGCATCTCTTACCAGATCTACTGTCTTGGAGTTCTTTAACATTCCCCCTCTTTCATCTGGCTTCTAAAGCTGGGTAGTGCCAACCCATTCACCCTTTTTAATGCCTTCTTGAAGGTCAAGCCTCGACACATATTCCAGCAGTAGTGACCAATTTTTCTGGACTCAGTATGTACGAAAATGGGGATTTCCTGTCTAACTGCTCATGAGGACCAAGTGTTCCTGGTGGTTACATTAGTCTTGGTGTTTATTTTTTTTTTTTTTGAAGTTCTAGGGAATGGACTTTCTTGTGCATCTCTACTTCAGTGCAGCAAGTCACATTTAATAGCCTTTGCTTTCAGCTTGAATCTTCACAGAAGGAAGATTAGGTAATAGTTTGTGTAGAAACATCTGTTTCCTAACAAAGATCTCGCCCTATTTTATTTTTTTGTGCTGTCCCTCTAACCAGAAAGTCCTTTAGTCTTTTAAAGACTTAGAAGGCTTTAAGTCCTTGTTGGGTATTAGAGTTGCTGTGGTTTTAGCATGCTCATGCTCTGGGTCCTTTGTTAGCTTAAGTTATTAGCCTTAGATAAGTGTTGTGGGATGGAAGGACTGCTTTCTATTGTCAGCGCAATTTCTGAATCTCTGGACAATTTGTCTGGGTTAGAATTTAAGTTTTTTGGCTCCAGTGCTTGCTTAGACCTTTCCCTTGTCTGAGGAAAGATGTTGTTAAAATAATTAAGCCTAGCATGCATTAAAAGAGAACCTTTCCACAAAATTGAATTGCTTGGGGTTTATTTGAGTTTTGGGTTGCTTAAATAAATAGGCATTTTGCTTTGTTTGCTTACAAGCAACTTAGTATCTCTTATGGGGAATCTTTTTTCCATGTTTTCCAAAGAAGAGCAGCTCTGAGGGTTTTGAAGAACAACATCTCTCTACACTCTGTAGTTCTTTGTTTTGCATCCAAGTGGATTGTATGTGTCTAAATATTACATTATTAACACACATGTCTTCCAGCCCCTTTAACACTGTTATTGTGATATGTCTCTAATATGGAAAGACTTAATACATAGATTTATTAGGGAATAATCCTTTTGGTTATTGTTTTCTTGAGAGTTCATAGAGTTCAGTGTGCTGTTTTCAAGGAAAGATTCTTCACTGTGATGCTGTGTGTTCTTGTAAATAAATTTATCCTGTGTTTCTTAGAACTCAAGAGACTTTTTTCTATCTTGGTGCCAAAATTAGTGAAACTTGGTTTACTGGAACATGCAAACAGGAATTCAGTGCTATAAGTCCAAGCACTTTGTTTTCTTCCCAGTCACAGAGCAGGAAGTGCTGACCAGCTTTCCATGGATTTAGTGTTGTTGCTGACCTACTGCAAGACTAGTCTTCCAAGAATTAGGGCTTGTTTGGCATGTGACCCTGGAAAGAAAGAGTGATTTGAGGCCAAAGTTGTAATTTTCTGGGAAGTGCCCTCGTTGTGTTCATGTGTCTTGAGCGGGATGGGGAGTGAATTAGTAACGTAATGACCAATGGATCCCTTTCTGTTTTACCTGGCTGGTCTGAAGTGATGTGGCTTAAGCCCTGCTCTGGGCACGCAGGTCAGGATCTGATTTGAAGCAGGGTATGCAAATGCATTCGGTTTATCTTTGTATTGCTCCAGTGTAATGGAGCTCTGGCCATCAGCAGTAATAAACCAACATTTCTGTGTGCGCTGCAGAATACAGAGAGAGCTGCCATCCCTGTGCTGCTCCTGGTAGTGCTCAGGGTGATGGGTTAAATGAAATGAATATTCCATGTAGGTGTAAATTAAGCACTCATTTTCTATTTTAACACTGCAACCTAATTAAAAGTTAAAAATTTTATGGCCATCAGAATATCCTTCTTGTGTTCCAGTTTCAAAAGGCTTAGGAATGCCTTGTTTACTAACTTTTCATCCTCCTTTTCCATTTCAGTTTGCGGGCCAAATGTCGACATTCGCAATGATATCCATGAGCTGAAGCGCCTGGAGAACTGCACGGTGATCGAGGGTTTCCTGCAGATCCTGCTCATCTCCAAAGCAGAGGATTACCGCAACTTCCGCTTCCCAAAGCTCACTGTCATCACTGACTATTTGCTGCTGTTCCGTGTGGCAGGCTTGGAAAGCCTCAGTGATCTCTTCCCCAACCTCACAGTCATTCGCGGCAGGAACCTCTTCTACAACTATGCCTTGGTTATCTTTGAAATGACAAATCTCAAAGAGATTGGGCTTCACAACTTGAGGAACATCACCCGCGGGGCCATACGGATCGAGAAGAACTCTGACCTGTGTTACCTCTCCACAGTGGACTGGTCTCTCATCCTAGATGCAGTGTCCAATAACTACATCGTTGGGAATAAACCTCCAAAGGAATGTGGGGACTTGTGTCCGGGGACAATGGAAGAGAAGCCGTTGTGTGAGAAGACATCTATTAACAATGAGTACAACTACCGCTGCTGGACCACCAACCACTGCCAGAAAAGTAAGACTTGAGTAGATATCTTGTTTTTGTTACTTCTTTTGGAAGTAAAGATTTAGTTTTGTGGTTTTATTTTAAGCTCTTCAGCAACCGTAACTTTTATTCTAGTTGTGTATAGTTTACCTGAGTTACCCAGTTGCCACACAAATAGATTCTTCCCGAAACAGTAAAGGGTTGTCTCATTTAAATTAAAGGAAAAAAAGAGGAAACAACAAATCAACAACTGTAAAACAAAACCCAGCAAACTCCCTGAGTTACTTCCCCATGGAAGAGGTGGAAAATGTAAGTATGGAACCAATGCCATTATAGCAAAGCTGGAGGCAGCTTTACCTCCCTTGAGGACTTTGGCAGGAGGTGGCCATCGAATGCCATCTACTCCTTGCTGAAGTGACGTTATGTGTGTGCCAGAGCTGTTGCCTTGCTGAAGCTGTTAACTGGACTTTGTTTTTTGCTTCCCTTGGCATGCACCTCCAGACATTCCTGTAATGGTAAATTCTGTACGTAAGGACTTGTTTACTGACATTAATTTTCGCAGTGCAGTCCGTACAGTCAAAGAGTCCCTGGATGTCTTGACTCCTGATGAAGTTATCCTCACCTGTTTTGTTCTTATCTGGCAGGTTTATGTCTTTCTGATAGCAAGTATTAGCAAAAACAAAACCTGATCTCTTCTCGCTTTTTAAAAATAGAGTAAACAAACACATAGTTTACTCAGGTAACATGATTACATGGCAGGCTTTTTGAGTTCATCCTGTAACTTTACGAAAGCTGAGCTGTGCAGTATCAGTAGGGCTTAATTACAAGCAGTCATCACTGGGAGGAACAGTTCCTAAATTCCACATGCAGTCTTGACCAAAGCTGCCATAATGATAGGAAACACTACAGTGTGAGAGAAATCAGGACTACATTCAGGTTACGTTCATCTGGGGATGCTGTTTTTTCTAAAGTGGCTCGTCAGTTGCTTGTGGAGCCCTCCTGTTCAATTAGAACTGCAATTAAAGTAGCTTGTGGGGCAGTTTCAGTCAACACATGCCAAAAATACCTCTGCAAAAAGGCATTTGGAGTATGTGCTTTTATCAATACTTACAGGAAATAAAGTTCGTTTTTTAAACAAAGCAAAGAAACCCCCTCAGCCTGTTACTGGGAGACTTTGTGCTTTGCCCAGGGCAAGGGGAGTGTTGCTATGAGTCCTGCAGGCCAAATTTATGTCTTCATTAACAGAGTGTAACTCTGTTGTCTGCAGAGGGTGACCAAGGTGATTCCTGTGCAACCTCATTGCCCTCAGTGGTTTGAATGGATGTAACAAGAGTGTATTTAATGAGATATAACGACTTACTTGCTTTCTGTTGTGTGCTCTGCCTATTTGGAGTAGACAAAAGTAAGGTGCAAAAAAACTTTTTTGGCATCTAAGGGACTGTTAAAATAATTTGAATCCCAAATACACATGAGAAGAAATTTGTTTAAATAAAATGAGGTCATAGTTAGACTGCGATAGTAGGACTTTGAAGGCAAGGGTGTAGGTAATGGGGATTATTTTTTTCCATATATGCTTTCATCTCCTTTCATGGGAGATTGTAAAGAAGAAAGCAAGTTTGGGAAAAGAGCCTTGAAAGGCTTGTTAAGAGCATTACAGTGTGGAAAAACAATTAGGTTTAGAGTATCTTAGGATGCAGAGCATATAAAGAAATTATCAAGTTCTAATCAATAAAAAGAGTGAGAAAGTTGGACCTGTTGTAATCTCTTTGTTGCGATAAGCCACTGACTTCGAGGAAGGTGACTTTAAATTTGCAGGCCATTCATCTAAAAAGAAAACAACCCCAAAGTACTTCTGCTCTGAAGAAAAACAAGGGAGGTATAAAAGTGCAGTTGTTCCAAAGGAAGCTTTTTGTCTCCCCTGCTAGATTGCTCCGGCACTTTGGCAATGAACTCCTGATTAGGAGAGGACTCTTGCAGTACAAAATCACACAAGAGTAATGAAAAAGAATAGAAGCAAGGACTTTTCAGTTACTGAGTGTTTCAATCGGCATTTTCCTACCAGTAGAGATATGACACCTATGTTACTTTCCGGGGAATATTTTTCTAGTGCAGTATCTAATTTAACCCTGACATTCTCCTCGTGCATCACAGTAATGCCAAGCTGAAAATGCTCTCTATCATTCAGGGTTTCTTTGCGCCTTTTTATTTTGCTTTGCTCTGGCTCTGTGGAGGAGTATGTATTAAATCTCTCGTCCTTGTTTAGATCTGAAGTTGGTGGGTAAAAGTTGTGTGGGAACACTTGGTACTTTAAGTAGCCTGGCTTCAGTTTAGTTTTGCCGTTGAGTGGAAGTTGTTTTTTTCCTTCTTTTTCTTGCTCACAAACAGAGGAAGAAGCTTGTGCTTCCTTCAATATAACTTGTGCAGGAACAATGCTGAGGGAGGAGGGAGGGAAGGGTATGCTGAGTCTGACTTAGAATAATCCACGGGCATTTCTATAGAAGAGCAAACTACAAAGAAGCTGTAACTTTTAAATTTTTTGGGGTATTTTAAAGGTTCAGCGTAAAGCGTCAGCAGCTCTCCTGCCAGTTTGGTTGCCCTGGTTTCTGTGTAGTGTACATTCCTTTACCTTCGAGTGCCCCAAGGCAGCAGCAATACTAGTTTGCTCTCTTTGGAGCTGCAGCATGTTGTGTTGGGCTTGGCATGCTCTCTTCTCTCCGACTTGCACCTACTTTTATGTTGGTGTATTAAACGCCAGCTGTGCCTCACTGGGGTTGCAGGTCCACATAGAAGAATCCTTCAAGATAAAAGGAGAGTACTGAAGTTGTTTGTTTGTATCAGTGCTTGTGCTTTGGGGCACACGTAGAGATGGAAAAGATAAAAACTGAGTGTCCAGACATACAAATAAGACTGTGGCCTTTTGTGTTTTTCTTTTTTTCTGGCAGTTGTGACTGCTGGAAAGGTTTACGGAAGCTGCCTGCATCTCCCTCAGCAATTGATGTGAGAACCAGAAAAACTGTTACTGCTGTACCTCTTGCGAGACTTGTGTCTGATGAGATACTTGCTCTGCCTGTCTAGTGGTCTGCTGTAAAAAAAACTTTGGTTGTTTTCTATATTCCTCTTGCTGATGACTAACTTTTGAGGTCTGCTGCCTTAGTCACTAGGCCTTTCCAAGCCTGCAGAAACCAAATGTAAAGTACACCCTTGAAAGCGTGCCTGGAAGTTCAGGATCCCTTGTCTACCATAATCTCTGTGTTCTTTTTTAAGCAAGTCCAGCTAATGCTTCCTAAGACACTTTTATTATTGCTGGGGCCATAAGAAATGAACTGGGCAAACTATTTGGGAAAGTAATAGCAAAACTAGCAGTGATCTGTATATAAGACCTATGGTGCCCTGTTGGGTTTTTTTCCCCCTATCTTAATTATTTGTCTTCTTTCCCCCAGTTAAGCTGGAAATGCTCAGTGTCAAATATTAGCTGAAACTTTTCCTACCCAGAGAAGAGACAAGGGTCTGGTCATGGGGGAGACAGGCTGTTAATGTCTGTGAGGAAAGGGGTGTTGATTTCAGCTGCTGCTTCTGTGAGACAGGATGAGAGCACAGTCTGGGTCCTCCCCTTGTGAGAGAGCAAATCAGAGCTCCCGTATTTCCCAAAGGGGGTGGAATAGCCATGCTTCCCATAAAAACAACGACAGGGAGTATCTGAGGTGCATGAGGGAGCTTCAAGATTAGAGTTTAGGCGTTTAAAAAAGGATGTGTAAGAGAGGACATTGTAGAGAGGACATGGGTTAGGGCTGTAAGCATTAAGTACTTCAGTTCAGAAGAGGTGAATTTGTTATTTTGAAACAATAGTTCATGTAGACCTCCCTGTACAATACAACAGGAGGAAACTTTCAGCTTCCAAATGTGTGAAACTGAGGACCACGGAAAAGGCATGTGAGGATTTGGAGGCCAATGAAGCAGATGGCAGCTAAGCACAAAATGTTTTTAATGAAAATGTATCCTTATTCGTTTTTGAATTGGTTTGACAATGGCCTGAAAAGATACGGTGTATGAGGAGCAGGAGGGAGAGAATGACAGTGAGTGGGAAGAGTGGTCCATATGTGCCTTCTACTAAAATGTTTAAACATATGGAGACAGTAACATGATGTATTCTCACAAATATTCGGAATCTGCTCCTGTTTGTTTACACGGAGCTCAGAAGATAATGCAGTTGAGTGGTAGTGTTTGACATGGCTCCATTGACTTGTGCAGTGCTTACAGTGTGCACCAGCTGGGAATCTGCTCCCTGTTGATTCAGCAGAGTAGTGCTGAAAACCATGTGCTGCACTTTTTTTTTTTCCCCCTTTTCTCTCCTTGTCTTCCCTTCTCTGAGGAATATTAACTGTATTCCGCTGTCCTTTAGAAGTAGTGAACATACGTGAACTATGCAGGCAGGAAGAGAGGGGAAGAAGTTGGGAGCCAGAAATGCTGAATCAAATTACTTTTATTTTGCTTTAAATTATGTTTGCATGCTTTTTTCTTAAACACTGAAATATAGTTCATATTATATAAGTCAGCAGAGGACAACATGCTTTAAGTTTTACTCTTTCGGCAAGCAAATTAGACGTGGTATGATGTTAAATGAAGCTGGTCTATGTAACACTAATCCTGCCTTTGTTGATTTAAAAAAAATTAGGTATAAACCTGAGCATATTTTGAAATGGACAGGTTGTTTGTTGGTTGTATTTGCTTGGTATGCAAACTCTCCAGCAAATAAACATCTTCTGAAAGGAATAAACAGACAAAAAAATAATAATTGTAAAAGGCACAGTTGGTGTCACTGACTTAGAAAAATCTGGAGCACGTTAAAAAAAATTTGTTAGTGTTTTCCTTCTGAATGAAGTTTTTTGCTGACTTTCGCTCCCCTCCTGAGAAGTTTGCTCTCCAGCCAGAGGTTTCCCAGAATTTTTATTATGGCTGTGAGAGCATATTTAATTAGTAAGCTGGAATGGCCGCAGAGCAGTTTAGGCCAATCTGCAGTTAATTACTGTAGCAGTGGTTTATATTCTGAGAAAAGGGCTAAAATTAAACAAATGTATACTTGCCATTTTTCTTTGTTCTATTATAGAATGGCATAACCTGGGAAGAATCTTGCAGCCTGCACTAGCCACCAAAAACTATGTGATAATGTTAAGTACTCCTCGTGGCTTCCTAGTTTCTTTTGGCACAAAGATTTGTAGAGGACTGTTTGTTTTGAGAGGTCTTTAAATTTGGGAGTTTCATTTTCTGGTATGAAAAGGCAATGCAGTGAGCTCAGTCCTCCGCTTTGCTACGTGTTTCAAAAAAAAAGAAAAAAAACTCGAACTTTTAAAAATACTCTGAAAAGACTTAGAACTTTCCCCCACATTTTGGAATAAAGAATGAAAAAATGTTTGAATTTTTTGAAAATACCCCTTGTCTCTTCTACTCACACCTTCATCTTCTGAAGACATCGCATTTTACACTTGCTTCAACTTGCTTTATCTTTGTCAGTCCAGAGGTGTGTTTATGGTCACCAGGTGATGTGTAGGCACACTTTAATGGCCATCCATGCTGCTGGAGAATTTTTTTTTTTTAGTGTTGTTTGAGATGATGGGAAGGGGTAATCTGTGTATTGTGGATTGACGCAGTAAATGTCACCATGATTTCAGTGGCACTACAATTCCTTATAAGTGATGGGGTGATTAAATGTATCTGCCCAGTTACTCTGAGTAATATAAACTCTGTTTTACATAGAGACCATTCTAATGGATTTACTTGAATTGTCTTGTGCCAAGAAACTGTTTCACTGTCAGAAAAATCCCCTGTAGAAATGCAGTTGCAGGTCACTGATAGGAAATAGTAATTCCCTGGTTTTCTGGGTTGCGCGCGCGTTCATTCCTCAGTTCAGTTTCTCTGATGCTGTGTAGTAAAGGCTGGGGAAGAAAAGAGTGCCAGTTCTTCCTTACAGGAGGGTACAAAAGCATCACCAGATTGCACACTGTGTGCCTGACAACCTTCTAACGGGGAGTGCTTGAAAAGAAGTCCTGGTCTAACGTCATGTTATGTGGAAGCTCATGGGAGAAGGGAGTGTCTGCAGCCCAAGGGGCCTGAGGCTGTGGAGCAGAGGGGGAGAGGGAAATGATGGCTGTGATCACATTCAGTGAGGATTTCTAAGATGTTGTTTGTTTATTTTGAACTTAAGAAAAATACAAGGAAGTGCTTTAAAACTTTAGTAACATCCTGGATTTACTTTGAGGTACAGTGTGTTAGTGATGTTTCAGAATTGATAATCTGGTGCTAGCTAGGGTTGGAAGCGGAACGCTTTTGGTTTTACGTGCAACACTTTGCTGTTCTTAGCAATTTGCTTTCATCCTGGAGCAGATTGAGGGTGATGCCTTGTTTAGAGAATTTTTTGGTTTACTTTCCCGTGCAGCAGTGCCATGTTAAATCTGCAATTAAATACGCATCTAAACTTGAACCAGATCTTTCATTAACATGCTTAACATGGATTTCCAGGCCCCATTGATATCTATTAGAGAAATGTTTGTTAATAGAATAGACAATTGTATTAGATAGTTAATTAGATGTAATGTAAGGCTTTAATTTTGTGATGAATTTGCAAAACAACTGGGAGCTGGGAATAACTACCAGTGTAATAGGGAAAATGTCAAGGAAATGTCAAGTGTAAAACTGAAAGAAAGCTGTGTTTTTGCTGTGTTCTTGCAGATGTTGCAGGGACAAGGCAAACTCAGCCTGGCTTAGCATTTTCTGCAGTTCTCTGTGGCTCTTGTCCGTACAATGAGTCCAGCTTGGAGTGGGTTGCTAGTTTTCCTAGGGATTTTAGTTTTGACAGGTAATGCTTGTATGGATGTCAAACAAGGAGTGAACTTGAGCTGCAGTCTTCTTATCTTGGTGGGGGGCCCTGAAATGATCTGTCCTTCACCTGTCCAGTTGTCCAGTTTCCATCGAATGTATAGAAATACATCTTTTGTGATGAGTGGTCTGCAGTTAAGTTTGAAATGGGTTGAAGGGAAACTTAGACTCATGGGTAGGAATCATGTTCTCTAAAAATTTTGAATAGGAGGAGCCATTTTCCTATTTTTCCTTTCCCAAACACACATGAATGTAGGAATGAATTGTCCTTAAGCATTTTCATAAATCGTTTTTATGTGGCAAACAAGTTTTTCAGTGTTGAACAGTCATGAAGCAGCCTTTGTTTAGCCTTCTTTCCCACTAATAGTGGGATTTCCTTCTCAAGTCTGTTTATGACTCTGAGAATTAACTTCTAATAAAAAGATGCTTGGATAATAATATGTTAATACAGATTGTTGAATTGCCTTTTTCTTCTGAGGTGAGCTCAGCCTGGTTCAGTTGTTGACTGTCTCTTCCTCCCCCTCCTTTTGAGCATAGGGAATGGAATGTGCATGTGCTATCAGCCGAGCGCTAAAAATGATTTATCAACGAGTTTGCCCACCATAAAATGGGGAGGGTCTGAGGTGTCCCAGAGCCTGGCTTTTTAAAGCTGGAAACTATGTGCCATTCTCTTTCTCTTGTTTTGTTTTGTTTACTGTTACTTGCTGGGCAAAGTGAGCTTGTAGTTACCTGCCCAAAGCACAGTTCTGTATGCCCGGGCTAATTGTTAAATGTATTTGTGTAGCCCTTGACAGTGTAGGCGAGAATGAATTCAGCACGTGACTCTTGGGAAAGGCTGGTGTTTTTTTTTTGGAATTTGGTTGCTGAGAGGGATTTGAGGGGCAGCTCAGAAGTTGTCAGTTGATGCTAGTTAAAGATCAGCTTATGCTCTTAGGTGGATCAAACTTCTACTTTGTACACCAGTGTAACCCTCCTGATGTGTTTTTCCCTGGTTGCAACATATTGGGTTTATAGGCACTTAACTGTTCCCTCCTTAATAAACAGTGCTCCGTAGCTGTCCAGGCTCATCTCTTCCCAGTGCACTCCTCTTCCCCCATTAATGGCTTCTCTAACTTTTCACTCAATTATGGGGTCAGTTTGTCTTAATTCGGGTTTTTTTTGGTTTTTTTTTTTTCCCTGGTTGATGTGCAAGGGATATAGATGGATGATTAAAGGTTATAGTTTTGGGAAATGATGCCATTTAGGAAGCATGTTTGAAGTGTTGGGCGCGCAGAGAAAGTCTTTTATATAAACGCAGGCCTTGGGAGGAGGAGATGTTTTTCTATGTATAGAAACTTCCCGTATAGGATAGCAAGGGAAGGTTGCAGGGGGGTTGCCTGTCTCTTTAAGTGGGTTTATAATTGGCTAGGAATTTTTGTCAGCTTAGTCACTGCAGCATTCAGCGGATGAGGGAAAAAAACCACAGGCCCCAACCGTTAGGGCCGTGGATAGGCTCTGTCATCCCAAAGGAATGCATGTGAACAAAACACTTTGTGCGGTGCAACCGTTGGCCTAAACAGTATTGCATTCTTAAAGCAGGCTCTGAGTCACATGGAGCAGATGGATTGTTTCACTAAAATGGAAGTTATGTATCACTGAGCGCTCAGATCGAGCTTTCAAGTGTGGCTCCAATAGGTCACTATAGGCGAGTGTGATTAAAGGGTGTAAAGGGGAAAAAAAAATCAGCTCCTTCTTGTGTGGTTGAAATAGTTTCTGTGGCGTTGAAAAGGTAAGAAAGTGTTTCACTCTTTAATTACTGGGCTGGCACACCGGCCTGGAGGTTTTGCCCTAGATTTCAGACCAGCATGGTCTTAATTCTGAGGCACTTTTTTTTCGTGCTACCCAAACTAATCCAAAGAAACCCCTGTTTTGAGGGGGACAAGGAGAGGAGAAAAACCCCAAACTAAGCCCCAAACCCATCGGCTCTTCTCCCAATGCAACCAGCTGCTCTGCTCCTCCCCACCCTGCCAGCCTTTTGCCCCAAAATCTTTCTTGAAGCCGTTCTCTCTAGAGCCAGAGTATATTGATCAGCGAGGGAGTAGCTCTGTAGCTCTGTCTCTGAGGATGCCCTATCCCTTTATTTAGTTTTATCTCTTCCCTTTGAGGGATTTGAAAGGATCTGATAGGAGCATTTCCAGTCTCCAGCCTTCAAAGCGTGCAGAGGAGGAGCTGTGACTTCTGGCTAAACAAATTCAGAGCTGTCAAGTGGGGTGTTTTTTCCCTTTTTTTCCCTTCCTGTTTTGTGGGGAATCCTCTTTAAAGAGTACTCTAGGATTTAGCGGAAAACCCGGCCTCCAGTTGGTCGATATTGACAACTGCTGTCATTTGGCAGGCTGGCACTGGGAGGAGTACAGCCAGTTTGGAGGTCTTAATCTGGTTATCACGAAGGCAGGTGTTTTGGAATTAGTGCCTCCCCGTGTTGTATTAATTGAATCTTAAATCATTACAGCACAAAGGGGAAACATTGACTAAATTCCCTTCCATCTCTGGAGCTTTCCTCATGAAGGCAGCACATGAATAGGAACTCTTTCTTAGAGAAACTGGTTTACTTTGAGTGCCTGTGAAGGGTGTTTGGCAGAATCAGAATTGACTGGTCCACGTGAAGCGCTACATGCAGAATCGAAATTGCAGTGAGTCACTGTCTGCTCTGTCTTTTGTGATCTGAGAGTCTGGGATAAAGTACTGCAGTGGGTGTTACAGATAAAACCAGTATGCAAATTCCTAATTCAGAGATGAAGCCTTCTTCCTCTTTTGCTCACTGCAGTTGTTTGTCTGTGTGCATCCATTTCTCTTCTGTAGAAAAGAAATTAAAATAATCAGTAATACCTTGCAGCAGGAGATGAAGAGAGTGGTGGCAGGGAAAACAAATACCGCTTCCAGCAAACCAGCTGTAGAGAGATTTTAAATTCAAGGGCTGCTTTAGGATCAAGTAGTTTACAGGAGAATATAAGTAATTGGAATTTATCTTACAGATGAAAAAAATCATAGTCTTCCTAGGCAAAAATTTTATTCTTTTCTACCCTTAGGATGCTTCTTTGAATGGTTAAGAGTTATCTGCACCTGTCAGATGATCTTTTTAGGAGAAGAGGTGTGAGAGAGCGAGAGGACGTTTTTGGAGTGGAGAATGCAGTGGAAATATTTCAGCATGTTCCTGGTGACAGTGGGAAGCCCCTGAAGTCTGTGGTGATCACAGGTCCCAGCCTCCAGCTTCTTGTCTGGTCTAAAAGGAACATTGTGCTGAACTGGCATTGCTGTTTTAATCATGGCGCTGTTTTAATGGTACTCAAATCAGTGTGCTGTACCTGTCCTGTGCTGTTCATGCTCTGGGTTTTGGATACAGTGTCCATGTGCTTTCCAGTAGATAAATTCAACATCATGTGTGTAGTACCTGCAAACCTCAAGCTGTGAAGCTTTCTCGGTTTTCTTGTCTACTTATTAAATATTTATTTATTGAAATGGTAGCTGGCCTGGGATGAGGGAGGAGGAGGAGGAAATGTTGTTCAACAACACGGGGCTCACCCATCACCATAAATGGTGCAAAGCTCTGTTTACATTAAGTGTGCTGTAATGGGGTTACTTCAAGGAAATTGCATAGCGAGAAGTAAAAACTTCTTCTTTTCTGTGTGTGCTGAGTGGGCTGCATGATCTGACCTGTATGTGAAGGTGATGTCTGGACAAAGAATGTCATGAGCAAGTGGACAGCTATTTTGCAGTGTTATCCTACTCATTCTTCTAGTATCTAGGAGACACTGGAATTGGTGTGAATGACTGTGCCATGCCTGGTTAAACACAATGCCCTAAAGAAGGAGTTAAAATAACCCTAAAGGATGACATCCCCACCCCCAAATCTTACAGCAAAGGGAAAGGAGAATTTACTCCCAGCTGGTGTTCCCACAACAGCAGCAAGTGTGGCAGTAACTTGCCTGGATTCTCACATGTCTTTCTTTCCAAACCTCTGCTTTTCCGTCCTCTCTTCCCAATACGTGTTTGGGAAATTGGGAGCCTTCCCTTTGCCTGCCCGGCCCTTAACTGCTGTTCTCTGCAGCAGCAGCAGCACAGAAATGATGTGCCTGTCCAGTTCATTCTGCTGCTGCTTGGTAAACTAATGAGCAGAGGCACTGCAGCTGCCAGGAGGAATTCCTTTCCAGCAGTTTTGCGAGAAAAGTCAGCAGGATTAGGGCCTGGTTCAAACTTGATTGTTCAGCATATCTGCTATGCAAACCATTTGGGTGAGGGAGAGAGCAACCAGAGTGGCAACCAACTTTGCTTGAGGCAGAAACGAACTGTGGGAACAAGGAGGAGACTGTCTTGTTCTTTATAAACCATAGTCTGCTTAGAGCATTTTGGTGTGCTTGAGTACAGACATACATATATGTGTGTGTATATATATATATATGTACTTTTTTCTTCTCTGCAACAACACCCCAAGTTAGTGTCTATCCTGGCTTAGAGGAAACAATTATTTCAAAAGCCTTTCTTAATAGCTTTCTTAATCGCCTTTTGAGCTGCTCTCATGTTTTGCTACTCGGATGTGCCTGCTCGTGCCAGATCGTGCATTGGATCTCACAGTTCTGGAGCACCTACTTAGTTATCCATCTAGGCAGGGAATATTGGGGCACCTCCCAAGTATTTAAAAATAGAAATAAACATCTCATGCTTGCTCTTTCTTCCTTGATTAAATTTATAGGGATTGTGCTGGGCTTGTTTTGCTTTGTGTGGGTGAGTGGGTGTGTCTTGTGGATGAAGAATTAATTGCGAGAGAGCTGGAGTCAAAGGAGTATGTTTGTACATCAGTTTGGAAGCTGTAAGGTCTTTGGTCCTTTTGCTTTCTGGAGTCAGTTTACATGAAGGCTCAGCTTTCTATGCTTTTAAGTTTATTCTGGGGATTTTTTTTTGTGGTTCCCAGTGAATATCTAGTGAAATGCTGCTCCTGTGGGAGGCTGCAGTCCCAGCAGTGAGAGGTGATCTCTTAGCCACTTCCATGAAGCATTTGAAGTATCTGGAGAGAGACCTTGAACTATATTACCTGGAGTTGCGAGTACAGAAGGTTGATTTTTGTCACGGTGCTACTGGAATGATAGTCTGGAAACAGGAACTTTCTAGGATATGATAGCTGAAGTGTAGTAACTGCAGTAGGAACAGAGGAAGAATCTACAGATGTGATTACAGTAATGCGTTCTTGAGTAGAATTAGGTGAAGGAGGTATTCAACTCTTTGTTAATTTTCCTGTTAAGTGCTTTGTTGTGCTAGTAATTTTTTTTTCCATTCTTGTGAAGCAGGTGTGGTTTAACCAACCTGCATGCTGGAGTAATAAACACTTAGTATTGTATGTAATACGTGGAAAATAAGATTAGCAGAAATAATAAAAACATGGTGTTTGTGCTGCTGCAGATGTGAGAGCTAATGGGACAGCCAAGGGCAAGTGATGAACCAGTTAAACAGGGACCAGGCACTCTGGTTTAGCAAGCCCTTCTCTTCTGAACACAAACATGGATACAAGTTACACTCTGATTGCGAACTTGCTTGTTTGACTTTGCCTCCCTGCACCCTGAGCCAAGCTGCCCTAATTATGCGAGGGAATTGCTTCTCAAAATGACTTCCAGATAAATCATTATCTGTACTTGAATGACTCTTAAATCTGTAGCAGTCTTGTCTCCAGGTGAGGAAAGTATTCCTGAGGGTCTGTTCTAAGTGCATTTCCTTTGGAAGGCTTCTACTGACGTGCTTTAGTCGGTTTCCTCACTACCTATTGTTTAGGACTAGGCAAGAAAATAGTAATTGTAGAGAAAAATATCCTGGGCCAGATGGTTTGCTTTGTAGCATGGAGTATAGAGGGCTGCTTGATTTCTTACATCTTTTACTCCTGCTACTTTGGGCTATGCCTTGGGTGGAGAAACTCTTTGCTAGCTTGAGTCACAGTGGTGCAGGTATCAGCAGCTTCAGGTAGAGCCTAGGCCAGGGTGAGTTTTAGAGGCCTGTCCTGATCAAGTGAACTTTGATTAAGGAATCATCTCATGTTCTTACTCTCTGGACATTCTGCCGAAATGGGTTTGCAAACCAGGGCTTCTAAATTAATGCTGAGTATTTCTCTGTGAATGCATCTCTCCTTCCTAAGGCTGTATTGATAAAATAAAGTGTCCTCCAATTTATAGGAGGGTTTTATGTATATATCAACTTTCTGTCACTGACAGAATTGTGCTGCAGCCTTGCCACTGATCTCTCATCTTGTTCCCTACTCCTTATGTCATCAGTGTGTTTTTTTTCTATGAAGCAGTGGCATCATAGTCTAGCATAATATTTGGAGTCTCATTTTAACGATTTGCATGCATTATCAACGTTTTCTGTGAACGAAAAAGAAAAAAAGGTAAAATTTGGTGTTGTCAGCAAGATAGCCTGATTGATTAACAGGTTTTATTTCTCTTAAGTGTTCTGGTCCACAGCTCTCTGGTGGGTGATCTGACAAATCAAATGTAAGATGCCTGAAACCAGTAGTCCTATTTGAAAATCTAGGCCAGAGGATTTTGCCAAGTGTAAACATTGTCTCATGGTGTGAAAAACAACCAAACAATTTTGGTTCATTAATATAATTTACTTGAAGACAGACAATGCACTTGACATGGCTGTTTATACCCAGGCTTTTATGCCATTCATATATCTGATGGGTTTTTAAATTGGTTGGTTTAGAGCAGGCCAACCAGAAGTGGCTTTTATAATCCATAGTAGTAATTTCTAGATTCTGCAATTACACTGGATTTATTTATTTAAGCAGGCACCTTATAATTAATCGTCTAGTTGGCTTTGACAGCAGTTTCACTGGGTCTTTCCATTGCTTTTTTTGTTTTTTTAAGCCTGGAAGTCAGAGAGCCTTTGGTTATTGCAGCTATTTCTGTAGGTAGCTAGAAAAAAATCCTCAGCTTAGCTGTGGAATTGGGTTCCATTCCATTCCTGTTGGAGCCAGTGGTGGGCACTCATTGTGATTTCACTGTGCTTCATGGCAGAAGCTCCAAACCCAGCATCTGCATCTTGATAATCTGCCCTGGAAGAACAGAGAGATGGGAAAGATGCTGCACACGTGTCCCAGCATGGGGCAACTTCCATTCCTTCCACCTCCCACGTCAGCCTGGTTGGGGACAGAGCAGCACCTGGGCCGGGTCTGTCTCGTGCTCCATTCACAAAAAGGAGGTGGAAATGCCAGGCTGTTGCTGTGTCTCTTCCTGTGTGTGAATCCCCTTGGATTTTGTGGGCTCAAGAGCAGTTTCACCCCGCGTGGATCACGTGGCTCTAATTGGGTTGGTGGAATCGCCACAGTCCTGTGTGTTCCCCAGGGTTTGTTGTTGTCAGACCTCATTTTACCCCCCACACCCTTCATCCTCTTTTGTAAATCCATGAGTTTGGGAATGTCTGAATAGTGTTTATTGCTTTCATTGTTTGGGTGGGAAAATGGCCATGGAGCTTTGATTGTTTTATGGCAGGAGAAAGGCCTCGTGGAACCCCAGGCACTTTGTTGTGTTTGTTTTTTTTTTTTTAATTTAACCCCAACAAGGAGTGCAGAAAAGTAACCAGTAATTTAATTGTAAGTGAAGAATTTCTTGCTGGTTGTAGCCGAGGGACATGTTTTATTTGAATCCAAAAATCAACCAGAAAATAAATTTAATTACTTTCTAATATATCTTGTTAAAGCATGGATCAGTCTGTGGTGCAAATGAGCTTTGGAGGTTCTGGTGAGAGAGAATGCAGACTCCAGTTTTGCTGGTAGATTAAATGCTGGATGTCAGCGCTTTCTCTGATAACAATGTTGTTGAGAACTGCTCTGGCACACCAGATTTCTTCCCTGAATGCCTGTAGCTTGCTGTGGAAGTTAACTCAGGACTTCAGCTTGTTTTGTCATGCTCCATATGGAAAGTTCGGATTTCAGAAGGGGGAAAATAATGCTGCCTGCTTTTAGTATCGAAAACAAAAAAAGCTGGAGCGGCTGATTTTGAAGCTTGTGAGAAAAGCCCTACATATCCTTTCTTCAAAGAATAACTTAGTTTTATCTTGTATCTTTCAAAAGCTCAATCATTAGATCATTGGTATCATTAAAATATCAACAGACAAATGATGAACGTCTTGTCTTGCCTTGCTATATTTTTTATTGGGTTGTTTATTTTGAGTTTGTTCTTTTGTTTAAGATACTTTTCTGCAAGATGAAGCCATTTCTCCCAGCACATTTGACGTGTATTAAATATATTGGTTTTAGGAAGATGCTGAGCAGTGCTTCTTATGCTCTGTATTCTCCTTCTCCTGTGGGCAAAGAGAAAAAAAAATTATTTGCTGTCTTCCAAACAGTTTAAAAATAAATGTTTGTAGATGCTTTGTGTCTTTGTCAATTTACATGCTAAACACTGTTGATAATGATGGGAAACAGTCAGTTGAAGGTTTCCTGTATACAGAAATTTACGTGGTTAGGGGTTTAAAATTGTCCTGACTACCGCTGGTAAGAAAAGTAAGGTAATTTACTACTGTTGCTCTCTTCGTAAAATACACTGAAAAATCCTTAAACTGATTTTTTGTTCTCTTCTTCAGTATTTTTAAATCTTTAATTGTAATCTCTCACATGTCTGAATTTTGAAGGACTTTACCTGATGCTTTGTGTCTGTGTCTGCCTGTGTTGTGTCTCTGCGTGGGCAGCTCTTTAAAATGGTTTTGCATTTTGAGGTGTTAGATTGGGCTTGGTTTATACCTCTCCCCTGTGCTTGCTTTATGGGACAGTCACGTAAGTTGTAGTGCCCCATCTGTCCTTTAAGGAGGATAATCTTATTTAACATGAGTATTGTGGTGCACCAGTGTTTGTGAGTGGCTGCAGGTACCTTTTATCTGCAATGTAAGAATTAATGAACATCTTGCTTGGAAGTCTTGTTGTTAAAGGCATTTTTTGTTACTATGTAACCCTCTTTTCTTGCATTTCCCTGGACCAGTGATGTATAGGACTATATATTACATATTTCAGCTTGCTGCTTCTGGAAAAGAAATCTGTTTGGGTGGGTATGCTGGAGTTGTTTTGGAAGCACATGTAAAGCACATTAAGCAAAACAGGTTTAAATTCGTCACTTGAGTGTAAATATCCAACAGGACAGCTTACAGATTTTTCTTCCAGCTTGCTGCCTAGGGAGTAGAGGTGTTGTAGAAGAAGAAAACGTACACAAGAAGCAATACCCATTTCTCTGTTAATTTTTCACTCCTTTTTTTTAATGTCTCTACTCATATATATATATGTAAGGCAAGAACAAAATGCATTAAGTTTTTTTTAAGTAAGGGAAAAAACAGTCTTTTTAGAGAATATTCTGATTATCATATTAATTGATATTGTTCTGTCACTACTGATGAAGAAGTAGCTAATGAGAATTAACTATATGAGTTCTGGAAGGCCTGATTTTTAAAAGTATTTTAAAATGCATCTCAGTGAGAGAAGCCAGTGTTAACTGTTAGCAGCTTGAATGCAACTCTCAAACTCCAGCTCTTTTAAAAGATTGAAAATAAGCGAAATATTTTATTTTATAATTCATTCATGATTCAGCTCTATTAGGAAATTACCTGTTTTACTTGATAGTATCTGCGTTAAGAACAAGACAAATTTCAGACCCTTTTCTCATCTCCAAGCCCAGTCTAGTTAGGCATAAAAGGAGTGTAAGCACTGTGAACCTAGAATTGTGTAGTCAAGGTGAATGGGAAGGTGAAATCCATTATGTGCTGAAATGCTGGTGCAGGTGTGTCTTTGGGAACATGAACTGCTGTGCTGATATTTGCTAAGAAGCCTGCAGTGTGCATGCATCCTGACACTGCTTTTCCTCCTCGTGAGGGAGAATAGACATTTCAAAAATAACATCTGCCATGACAGCCTGAAAACCCATGTAAATGAACCCTCTTTTTTGAATTTGTAGTTGAAATGTCTCATGTTTTTTTGGACTTCTGTTTACAGTGTTGTAAAAACTGTTCTCCTCCTTTTAGCATCTTTCTGCAGCCAAGTTTAGTTAGGAAGGAATAATGTATATTTGGCCTAGGAAAATAGGTCAGTTCTGTACTTAAGTGTGTGTGTAAGTGGTAGTTTGTGGGTAGCCTGCAGAAAGGAAGACTGACTTTGTTTTGCTGATTGATAAACATGTCAGCCATGGCACAGCCCTGCCTGGCTGTCTGATCTGGCCTCTCTTGAGGCCACTCCAGGCAGCCCAAAAAGAGCATAATTGCATGTGAAATGACAAGTGTGGTCAGATTAGTTTGGTCCAGGTATCACTCACAATTTGTTACGTGTAAGGTTTTGGTGCACATTTATTTTCATTTTCAGGGAGCAGAACAACACTGATGTGTCTTCTTACAGTCAACTCAAATTACCTGGTATCTAGGACTGTTCTTTTGAGCCTTCTAGGAGCATGACTGTTCTTTGGGACATAGAATAAATTGGAAAGGTTTTCCTGTAATAAAATAAACCTTTAGCAAGCAGAAATTTTACAAAGAGGAGATTTTGTTTGTTTTAAATGGAACAAGTTCCCTCAGGAATAACAGGTTTGTGGGTAGCAAATAAAGAACTTTGAATGTTGTGGTGGCAGAATGTTGGAAAGACAAGTTTATGTCCGTTTCTGTGAGTGAACCAAAAGCTCTTCCTGGAGGATCCTTTCTCGGAAGGTAAGGCATGGCTTGGAAAGGTAAAGGTCAAGTCAACTCGAGCGAGAGAGGCTTAGATCTGTGCATCAGGGAGAACATCCTGATCCTGAGAAGCTTTGGCTGTGGGATAATGCTGTTGGAGCGACAGGGGGCAAGTTATGCTCATGTATGGGGAAAATGAAATGCAGAACACTTAAATGGCTTGATCAGATGCACGTGCCTAAGAGGGTGGGAGTGGAAGGAAGGTCACGTGCTGCTTGTCTGGTAATCCAGTGAGGAGGTTGTGCCTCCCCAGCTTAGTGGCAATGACGAGGACGTGATGTTCAGTGAGAGTTCCCTCTAGGAACCTGCTATGCCTGTGGATTTTTAAACTAAAAAAACCCCCTTTGTGCATGTGTTTTATGTGTGACCACAGTCCACAGACTAACATGAGATGGTGGCATAGGTTTGTTTTTCTTGCTCTTTTATTCACCTGTTGGAGTTGGGGATTTACTGGAGTGTGGATGGATAGTGAGCAATTAATTTGTTGCCCCTAGAAGAAAGATGCAGCGAGCTTTAATTCTGAAGAAACTCAAGCCTTTCAAAGAAATCCTTCAGGGACTCATCCCTGTGAACTGCATTGACTGAGAAGCATTGACTTGGTCAGATTACATTTGTAGAAACAAACTCGTTTTCCAAGCCCCTCGTTACAATTCCAAATGGTAGTTTTTAGAGGCTGTTGTCCCTGGGAGTTGGCTGGGGCGCTGTCAGTGCTCTTTGTGCTCTGTCTGGATTCCCTGTAGCTGGGACATACGGCTGGAGAGCACATGGCTTTTGTGTGGCTCGTAATCCTCTGTCTGAGCATCATCCTCCAGCTCAGCGCAGAGAGAGCTGGCGGAAGCTGTGCCGCAGAGGAGTTCAGCCGACAACGTTTTTATCAATGCGCTTTTATCCAGTGAATCCAAGCAAGCAGAAGAACAATGGGTTTTTTTGTAGCTCGTAGGTGGCAAACAGCTCTGTTTGCTATGGATGAGGAGTCGGGATTGCTGTTCCTGGGTTGTAGCTTGGTGTTTTCTTCTTGGCGCACACATATGGAGTAAGCTCTTTGTCTAGCCTGCTCTGCCAGAGTCTAGGGCTGGACAGTATTGAACTGTGACCTGCAAAAGTTTACTTAGCAATCTTCCACGTCCCTGTTTTACATGGAGGATTCTCCTGGAAATGCCCAAGGGAAAAAAGAGGGGTTGGAGGTGGCTGGTTGTTGAAAGCAGTCAAGTTGTAGTAAAACTGGGCCAATTTGAGAGTTACTGGCACAGTTCTGTGAATTTATTCATTACATTTGGCTTGTTTTGCTTTTTGGATGAGACTTACATGAAAGGAAGACTTCAGATAGTGAGAAAGAAATTACTATTTCAGTTGTTCCTCCTTGTTCTAAAGCAAGTAGGGTGGTGTTACCATTTCCATGCACCAGCAACGTGAAAGTGGCAAACTTCTTCAGGCAACACTTGCAGAATTGTATGTAAGACTATTAAATTCCCCTCATTTCCCTGCCAAAAATAGTAAACCTTGAAAAATATGCAAAGCATTCCAAAGCTCGTAAGTACCAGCATGCTGAGCTACAAAGTTTCTGCATTTTTAGAGTCCCATTTTAGATGCACTGTGGACATATTTGTGTTCTCGTTGTGCAGGCTACCCTGGGCTGCTGCCTTGTCAGATCTGGTACACGCAGGAGGATCAGGACTACTCAGTCCTGGAAGGGAGAACTTCAAAGAGAGCTTCAACCTTGGAAGAGCTTGACTGATTGGAATTAAGATTCTATTTTTAATTACCGATGCTGCAGTTTAATACTGCAGACATTGTTGTGTTCCAAATAGTGGTTTTTAGAGAGTTCAGTGCAGATCTTCACTGCTTGAATCAGCACTTAACAAAGGTACTTTTTCTCTAGAATTACGGGAGCTATGTCAGTAGTTCAGAGTACAGAACTATTTGGTGTTTTCCTTGCTTTTCAATTTGATATTGTCATCGTGGCTTTGTGGACTTAAGTGTGATGCACTATTAATCACTTTCAGAGCAGCTGCTGTGTTGCTCTCAAGAAGTGAGTGAAAACAGGATACTGGTTGCAAAGCATGTTGGGATGTTTTGAAATAAAAAGCACTTAATCAACATTATTTAGATCAGACAATCTTTTTATTAAGTATTTGAGCCCTGTTTTACAGGATCATGCTCTGAGACAAGACAGTTTTGCATTAAAAAAAGTATTATCCACATCACGTAATACTCAACGATTTAATGTTGGAGTGTGCTTTTATGCGAGAATCTTGTTAAAATTCTGCAAGAGATTACCTTTGCATTTTGCCTGATCTGAAACCCTGAAATGCTTGATCTTGAATCCGTGAAGTTGTTTTTTGTTTTACTTAAAAAAGTCATTGCAAATCAAGCAAGTAAAAGGAAGAAAACTAGCCATGCTTACATGCATTTAAGTAGATGTGTCAAGTATTTGGATTTCATATTTGCACAAAACCAATACATTTCTTCAGACAATTAAATATTTTGCAAATTAGTCACACTTAAACTGGCAATTTTTTGAAGTAACCATAAAAGCATTTACTGCGCTAAAAAAGTCTTTTGTTGCTTCAGCTCTAATCCACATTAATTTTTCTAATTCATCTACCCATCATTGCCTTTACAATTTCTTGTTCTTTGAAATGCACAAATAAGTTTCGTCCTTGTATTTGGAAGCAATTTTATTTAAAAAAATTTAAAAACCCTCACCATTGTTTTTTCAATGTTGTCACACCCACCACAAGATAAATTCCTTAATTTTGTGCTGGGTTGCAGGGTAATCACAGGGAATGGTGCTCCAGCAGCTGCGTGTGTTCAGCTGCTGTTTGTGACCACACCTACGTAAGTCAGTGTTGAATGTGGATTTTTGGGATTGTGTTGGAAGTAAGAAAACTTCATCTGAGCATTATCTTTAGCTGTAGCATGCTAAATTACTGAAAGGTGCAAGCCTCTCTTGCTGCACACAAATCTACTCTGTAAGTACCAGTGCAGTGAGGCACAAGATTAGAAATATTAAAAAAATAAGGCAAAGCACTTGGAGTTTGTAGGAGTGAGGATGTGTAGTGTTACGTCTCTATTTGGAGAACCATGATCTAATCTTATTTATAAGTATCAAATGAAGAAGGAAAGTACACTTTCCTTGTGTGCTCAGCATCAGCACCTGCAAAAAAATGGCCCTTATTTCCTTTAAAACAAAATAATCTCCGTGAAAAAGGCTGATTGGAGGCACTCAGTGGTGATTTACGTTCTTGCTGACATATTTCTTCACTGGTCTAGGTTTGAAACTGAAAATACTTTAGGCTTGTGGCTGCTGACTTTGGTATCAAATAAAGGCCATACTTGCATCAGTACCTCCTTGTTAAAGCTGATTTTCCTCTCCATAGCTGGGCAGGAGGACATCAGCTGGTGATTCCCAGCATGGGGCTTGGATGGGTTTCCCATCTGTTGTGCAGAGTCAGGCTGACACACAAAAAATCCTTCAGCTGTTACCACTGTGAAGAAAACCTTCAGGTGGTGGGGAAAGGAAAACCTGTGGAGTCAGAAATAAGTTGTGGTGAGTGGGTGGGGTTTTTTCTGTGTGTGTTTGAACTTTTGGGGGAGATTTTTGGTTGTGTTTTTTTTCCCTCTTGGGTCCCAGTTTGAATTCTAGGAATCTCACCTTAAACAGAGCCACAGGTGTTAATGATGATGGGAGAGGAGTGGATGTTCAGAGGGGTGTAGGGTTGGGAGAACCCCGGATGGCTCTTTGGAATGTAAGGATTGTTTGTGGATTGCTGTAGTGGCAATGAAATTGATATTTCATAGGTATTAAAGGAAAATACCTTGAAGATGCCAGTCATCAATCCAAAGCACAGCTGTCCTTTACTTTTTTTTGATTTTTTATTTCCTCCCTCTCAGTAGCACGGCTGGCTTAAATGCTTCCTTGCCCTGTACCAACCTCTGTGCTGGTACAATTGTTTATGGACTCGAGCAGTGACTGGGAGCAGAGAACTCCATCTGGGTTTAAAAATAACTTGGTCCCAGAAAATAAACTGTATTTTTAACCTGGATCAAGTTTCCTGGTCCAGAACACTGTGCAGCTCTGCAAACACTTGCAGTGACACAAGTGCGAAGGTGCTGCACTGGTCCTTGGGGCAACTGGGGCACTGTAAGCCAGGTTTTATGTTTTATCCCAGTTGCAATAAGCCTGGCGAGCAGACATGGGAACCATTTTCAGCTGTAACCCAAGATTGCAGTGGGGGAATGTGTTTTGTGGGTGTTTGGGGCCTTTTTGAGTTCTAAGTATTGTGTTACAAAACCAGCATTTTTTTTTTGTCATTTAACCAATCAGGCATGATTTTCAGCAATAATAATAATAATAATAACAATAGCTGAAAAAATCCATCTATTTAATACTGAAGTGTTTCAGTGGAATGGCCTGGGGAGCATCTGCTGTGCGGCAGGAGAGAGAAATGGTCAATTCTGGAGGCTCACAAAGTGTAGTTCTGTAGGTTCTGTCCTCCTGGGTACTTGGTAGGGCTCAGCTGCAAAGGTAGGATGGTGTTGGAGGCCTGTCACGTGGGGACAGAATGTCATCCATACCTTTTAGAGACAGGGGCTGCCAGGGATCCTCGTGGCACTCAGGGAGACCTTTGGTACAAGTGTGTGTCATCCACTCGATGGGATGTGCCAGTTCACGAGTTGTCTGTCTACTGTCTCCTGTCACCCTCCCTCGGTGGCCTCTTTCTCACATGTCTTCCACTGCCTAGAAAAACATGTACTGAGCCGTATTCTAGTTGCAGCAGTGTCATAGAAACAACCCAGGTCTGTGGGACTTGCTTTTAGCAGGTAAAAACTGGAATATTTCTGAAGCAAAACCGTTCCTTTTTTCAATTCCAGCAAAGAGCGAAGCCCTGGGTACCTTCCACTTGGATAGAAATGAACATGCAGTTGCTAAGGAGTGAGCACATCCTGCCTCTCATATGTGAAGTTTGCCGGAAGGCTCAGTCTCCTTCTGAATGTAGATCTTAATTTCAGGCTTCTCCTCACGACAGCAAAAAACTGGGTGTGGGGAGGAGGGTGGGGTGCACCCCGTGGGTCTGGGGATTTTGGTCTTGACCATGTATCTGGTTGAGACAACTGAGTGTACCTTGGGTCAGTCTTCTGCCCTCTTGGAACTTTGCTTCTGCCTGAGTATCACTATGGAGAGCTGAGTGTGGAGAAGTGAGGATCATCTCACGACTGAGCCATCAGTGTTTTGGGAACAATGGATCCATGTATGATGTAGGGTTGGGGGAAAAGTTGGTATGTGGGCTGTTATGGTTGTTTGTTTTCATTTATTTTAGAATGCGATTTAAAAGTGTTAGGAAATGGAGTGAAACCGACTTTCTTTTTGTTTTGGTTTTTTTTCCTTGCACTTCAGTAAACTCCTCTAGCATGATGAATCTACTTTATTGAGGGATCTAGCAGTGAGATGCCTTGGTTCCTAATATGGCAGATACTACATCTGCTTCCTGTGTGTTATCAGACGTGTTTTTAGGTCTGAGTTGTAATCTGCAAAGCTCTTGTGAAACTGGCCCTTGTTATTTTAGAGGCCTTTTCAGTCTGTGGTCTGGAATAACACAGTAATCAGGGGCTCCAAGTGGACAGGGTTTAAAGCGATCCTATCTGGGGCGATGAGGAGCTTTCTTGGCAGCACTTAGCATGGAACTCTGTTGTGTGTGATACCAGCCTGAACCTGGAATTCACTGGTTTTAGGGTGAGACGTGAGAAGATGGGTTTTACAGCAGGTTTGTCTGTGCTGGTAGCTACAAGAATGCTCCAAGTGAGGGATCTTCTAAGAGAGCTTCTCTGTGCCAGTGCCTGAAGATCATGCCTGAAGTTCTTCAGGGTTTTAATTTTGTTTACATAATTACCATGTTCTTCTATATCTGTTTTTTTGTGAAGAAATATCTTCTATTTTGCTATAGTAAAAGAATACCTGTTTTTTTGCCTGTGTCATGAGTATAAGTTTAAAGAATTGCTTGTGAGAAATGTTGACTTAATCTTCTAGCTTGGGAGGTGTGTGTGATTTTCAGAGACATCCCTATTTCACGCTCCCTTTGGATTTTTTTAGGTTAGAAGAAATAAATTCCAATTCCTGAAAATTGTTGTGTATAAAAATCTAAACTATCTGTGGATGTCTGCTGCTGAATGAAAATGAGCTGGCTATTGGATGCTAAGATGTTTGACAGAAGACTTCAGAGTGGCAGGAGTGGAGGAGGTGGGGAGAATAATGTTTGTTTGAAGATCAGTGCACCCTGGAGAAGAAATTTATTATGATAGTATCAGAGTAAATAAAGTCCTCCTTTGGTGTAGTTTTGTTTGTGTCTTTCTAATTAGCATGATTCCTTGGGGACTGCTGGAGATTGACCTGTGTGGGTTTATGATAATGGTGCGTAAGAATTTTTTTTGTATTTTGTTCTAAGTAAGGGGGTTTTTTGGGTGTGTTTTATTTATTTTTTCTTTCTCTACAACTGACGGTTGTAACTTTGGTTACCAGTAACAAAGGAGAAAATTTCTTGTTAGTCATCCTGTTCTAGTGGGTGGGAGTTATCCCAGATTTAGTGTTTCTGGTACTATGTCTGCCATGAAAAGAGAAAAGGCAGTAAACGCAAGCTCGAGTTATGAGTTCTATTTTCTTTGTCCTGCATTCTGAGGTCAGCATTAGCCATGAGAGAAATGGGACTAATCCCAGGCTTTCTCAGTTGTGGCAGGTATTTTATGTTAGGAGAAGCATATTTCATGTCAGGAACTGAGTGTAATTGGCATTGCAGATGGAAGGCACAGCACTCAGATAAATGCTTATTTTTACTTATGAATAAAGCCAGAATCTGTGAACTCCTGGGATGTTTTGAGGGCACAGCATGTTCAGAAATGTGTGACTTTGTTTTGTGCAGCAGCTTCTTCCCCTTCATTGGTTTCAATTGCTGATCATTGCCTTTCTCTGCTGTGCATGAACCTTGTAATCTCCACTGGAGTCACCCAGGCCTGAGAAGCTCCTTTGAATGTTGCCAAGGCAACACAACCCAAGCCCAAGGTGCTGATCGGATCTTTGGCACCCAACTCCCTCTTCCAGGCACAGGGACATGGGACATTGCTCCTGGGAGTAGGCAGAGCTCCCTGTGTGTCCGGCAGGGAAGGTGGGAGGACACTGGCGAGGCTTTGCCTGCTCTCCTGCAGTGCCCAGTGCCACCTGCCACATGCCAGCCAGGGAAGGAGCCTTGCTGCCTGTCCTGTGCTCCAGGGCTGCCTTTCTTTCCCCAGCCTGGATTTATAGGGTTAGGCTGCGCACCAATTAATCTACTGGTGTATTTTTATGAAGAATTGAAGCAAATTGCTTTCCCACTCACGCATTTTTACAGATAGAGAAGTAGTTTTTCTCATAATTCCATGAATTATTGATTACTCTGGGCTTCCTTTCCATCTCACTCAGATTGTGCTCCTGCAAAGGTAGAGATGTCCCTGCTCTGCAGCAACACTGATCTGGTGGCAGGGAGGGGACTCCATCAAGTTCAGTGTTAGAGTGAACTAACAGTGAGATAGCAGAAGCCCTGTGAGACACCAGAGGTTTAGCCCTGATAATCACAGCTTACAAGAAATGTGTCTGTGGTTAGCAGCAGATCTGTGGTAACACAGGTCACTGTGACATTCTTTACCTTGAAGAAAGCAGCGTGGCTGGAGAGCTGTGTGATGTGTGTGTGTATTCTCATGTCCCCACCCCTGAGACTTAGACTGCAATAAGAAAAGTTTTCTAGAGTTTCCAGTGTTTTTCTTTTTTACTTATAATAAAGGGATAGAAAAAACCCCTGTCATATGGTATTGGCATTATGTACTTTGCTAAGAAAATAGGGTGTTGCAGTTTCCCTAGACATCAGGATTTCGAGCAGAGACACATGGAATTTTTTGTCTTGAAGCAGACGATGAGCTTAGTGTGTGTGCTGCTCTCAGCTGAAACGTCACCATTTTATCTGTGAGCTGAGCCCGTGGTTTGANNNNCCCCCCATTTATAAGAACTGAGCACTGCTTTCTTGCAGGACTGCCATGCCTGTAGTTGACATTGCAGTGGCCCTTTTCTCTCCTGTCCAGAAGTGCATTCAGCATGTGGCATGTTCTGCTGTGGGGCTGCAGGTCAGGCACTGCGCAGATGCCTGAGTGTTGATGGAGAGGCTGTAGAAATACCCATAATGTTGCTGCTGCTCTAATCCTGCCCTTGAAAGCAAGAATGTTGATGGAATCTTGGTCGTATTCTTTAGGTCTTGCATTCCTCAGCAAATAACAGGATTTGACTGTAAAATGCCATTTGGGGTTTGAGTTAAGGAAATGCATGAGAGGCCCAAATGCAGTTGGGATGGTCTTGGTCTGTGCCTTCTGAGCAGGGAAAACAGGCTGTGGAGTCAGTTTGTGAGGCTGTACTTTAGCTCTTTGCTAAAATGCTTAAGATTTTTATTGTCTTTCCTCTGGAAAAGAAACACCCCCCTGTCCTTACTCTTTTCATGCAGAATTAAAGGAAGTAAATCTGGGATTTTTATCTGCTGAGGTAGAGGCTCAGTGTTCTGCAGTGTAATGCTCTCTGTAAGAAATGCACAAAGGTTGATCCTTTCTCCCCTCTGACAGTAATGAGGGGGGTTGACTTGAGGCAGGAAGCATCTTCCCATCTTACTCTGATAATCTAGGCAGCCTGGAAAAGCTTAATCAATGCGGGCTGGTTTACAGTGTTTACTGTGTGCGGCAGAGAAGAACTGCAGCACTTATCACCCCTCCTGTTTTTCCTGTCTCTAGAAGCTTAAAACTGTCACTCCTCAGGAATTCCTCATGCTGCAAATCCCCATTTCTCTGGTGTACTTGTGTTTCCTAAATGACCCTTATCTGTAGTGACAGGGCTTTAGTGACCAGTCGATCTGGATCTGGGTGGCCACTCTGTCTTATCTTGCCACATTGACTTTATTTTGAGAGCAAATTCTGCCGGTCATAAATGGAAATTACTGCAGTTCTTGCTGACTCTCTGGCAGTTTGAATCCTGCTTTAGAAGCTGGATAAGAGTTTTTAGATAAGAACCCTTAAAAAAAGTAGAAAAGTAAAAAAGATTTCGGCTTTTGAGACTGTGCCTTTCTGATGGTTGAATGTGGGACCGCTAAACAGCTCTGCCATTACCAGCAACATAAATTCCAGTGTAGCCAGTATCCTGTGGTGGCTGTGCTGACTTAAATTGTATTAGTCAGTGCAGAGGGCACAGTCAACTGATGCTGGTGTCATTCAGGCAGTTGCTTCTGGTAGCTTTGTTCACCACTTCCTTTTAATCACACAAAATTCCAAAGGCAGCACTTTTTTTTTTTTTTTTTTTTTTTTCCAATTGATTGGGTTAATAGAACAGGTAGAACCAGTGTGGACAATGTCCAGCCTGTAGGGTCAGGCACCGAGGCCGTGGTGTCCTGCAGCTGGGTTGGGTGGCTGCCCCCCATCACTTAGAATAAAAGAGACCCAGTGTTCAGTGGTTTTGAAAATCCAGCAGCAAAGAGCTCAGTCTGCTCTCCGACCTACACCAGAATCTTCTGGGGAGGCAGAGGGAAAATAGAGAACACACCAGTGTGGTTTTGGTGGGGTTTTTTTTGTTGGAAAACGTTTCTGTTTGAAGACTCTGGTTGCACAAACTCAAAAGGGAGAGCAAGGCTTTGCCAGCAACTCTTTGTTCCTGTGGATCTTTGGGGTTTTGTACAATTAGTACCGTATCAGTGTCAAACGTGTTTGAAATCTATCCAAGGCTTATAGCTTACGTCGAAGTCACGTCAGTATTTTTCCGTGTTAGAAGGATCCTTCTGATTCAAATGAGACGCATGTGTGAGGACAAAAGCTGCCTGTGCCTGCCAGGCTGTTAGGTCAAGCAGATAGCAGGAAACTCTGGCTTTCCATGCCCAATGGTTTAATTTTTAACCCATTGGGGTCCAGACATGTTACCTTCCCTTCCCAGCACAGCATAAACATCCAGCATGTCTTCAGAGCACAGAGACTTCCCTTGCTTCCTGGATGACCTTAAAAGGCATCTGTCAAGGATTTTTGGTATTGAA
Organism: Oriolus oriolus; assembly: GCA_013400235.1. Classification (NCBI taxonomy): domain Eukaryota; kingdom Metazoa; phylum Chordata; class Aves; order Passeriformes; family Corvidae; genus Oriolus; species Oriolus oriolus. The sequence continues at coordinate 59,320 of VXBT01007692.1, forward strand.
AGATATATGGCTTTGTATGAGCAGTTCACCATCCAAGCTTAAAACTCTGTATCATGGTCTTCAGGAGAGTCCAGCATGTGCAGTTACTCCATAAATGCCTTTGCAGACCATACACGGTAGCTCAGGACCCTCCTTAGCATGTGTTGCTGTGTTGTTGTGCTGGAATAAAATCTCCTGGAGCATCTCAGTAAGCAGCTGCAGACAGGAAACCTCCATCTCACTGAGGAGAGTGTTACTGGCTCTTGCAGGGACCTCAGTGATACCATTTTTCTCTATCTTAATGAAGCATTACGGTTAGTTTACATAGTGATAAATATAATAATTATTGTAGCGATGGCTGTGTGCCCAAGATGCCTAGAAAGCTGAACATGAAATCTTTTTAATGGCATCATAATGGTCTTTGTAAGTGTTACAGATTTCCTAGTGTTACATATAATAAATAATGCACATTATTTTCTGATGAATTTGTACAGCTTGACAGTGTGTACACACAGAAGAGACTTTATCTTGAGAAATTTCATTATTTCTGTGGCAACTTTCTCTGGTTAGACAGTGTTCTGCAGTGGAAATGCAAAAGTTAAGCAAACTTATTTCATTAGGCCACATGTGTTTGTGAAACTAGCGGGAGAGGAGATGGAAAAATATCAGGCTTTGGAGAGCAAGTTCTGTGTCTCCCTCTCTTCACTAATACATTTTTGTGCATTGATTTCTGATTTGTAAATAATGCATTTCACAGAACACCCAGCACTACCCCAGTACGCCTTCCTTCCCTTCTCCCTCTTAAATCTCTCAAAGAAAACAATCTGTAGCCAGTGTGAGATGCTTGTTTGTGGATTCTGCTTCACTTGGCAAACTATGACTCTTTTCACTTTGGGTCCCATTCCTGGCAAGGGTCAACCGTTTAACTACAGAAATCAGTAGGAAGCTGTTGGACCAGGATGCATCAGGGCAGAGAAAAGCTGTTTGTACTTTCTTTCTTTGGTTCTTCCGGAAGATTTGAATAAAAAGTATGTGGAAAAGTGTTAGGCCCTTGAATTTTTAATACTGAAGTGTATTCCTTCCTCATATTTAAAATTCTGTGCTAAGAGTGTCTGCACCACAATAATCTGTTGAAGATGAACCATGAATTTTCAGAATTAGTGCTGAATCCTGTATGGCCCCACCTTCCCTTATGCCTAAGGATCCGGGTTTCCAGCAGCTCCACGTTTTTAGGATGCGTGAGTCGAGAGTTAACAGTCAAACTATTAATTCAGACTAGAACAAAATACTGCATCCATGGCAACTACAAATGAGACAGTACTAAAATCAGTGGTTTTAAAAAATGCCATATTTGTAGTGTTCTGTGAAAAGCAAAATGGGAACAACTAATAAGATGAGAAAATATTTATGTCTCTGGTGACTTGCAGAGCCATGGTTTATTACTTTGACCAGTCTTGGTAATTGCAATTATTGCTTGTAGAGAGCAAAGTATCAGAAGCATCTGGCATGGTGGTGTTGTGCAGATACTTGATTGACTTAGTGTTAGGGACCTATTTTTCCTGTGATTTTGATGCTTTGGCAGGAAATAGAATGAAAAAGAGATGAGACAAAAAAGGTGGGTAGTGAATAGAATATATAGCCTTTTCCTTTAGGAATACAACATATGTGGTCTGTCTCCCAGAGAAAGTTTTTTGAAGTCTTCATTCCAGTGAGTTCAAGGAGAAATAAGAAGGGTCTTTTAAAATTCTGGTTTCATTATGAATCTTGTCCAGCAGGGCCTTTCCTGCATATCCAAGTTCTTCATTGGCCCTGTGGTTGTCATATTCCAGTACTGCCTTTGAACAGGGGCTTCAGGGTATGTCCCCAGTTGCACCTGTGGCTGAGGAACGAGGCTCATCTGACATCTCTTCTAGTGCACAGCATTTCCCTTCTGTAGGCCCAGTGCAACCTTCTAAGCATGAAGAATTTTGACATACCTTGGGGAGCTCTCCACAGACTTACACTCATGGTCTTGGAGATCCCATGCTCTGTGTATAAGGGGTTTGTTTGCAGGGAGTAATGTATGCAGAGCTCTTTTGCATATTCAAAAAGAAATAGGCATGTAATATGCACACAAATTTAAGTATTTTTATATTGTGTGCAAGGCGATTATTCTAGTGAATCTTTTAATTACCCTCTTTCACCCTACAGACTACCAATTTAGAGAGCTGAGCAGTTCCAGACTAGTAGACATCAATCTTGTCTGATGTTCCTCTGTTTGACTTGTTGCTTATACTTAATTTCTGTCTTAACCAGAGACTCCTCTGGTCAGCCCACAATGCCCAGATGCTGTTCATTTGCAGTGGTCAATATGTTGAAATACTGCGGTGGATGTGGAAAACACCTTGTGTTTTCCAAGGTGACTGGAAGTGCTGGTTGTCTATTCAATCACTTCACTGGTGCTCTGGACTGTGAGCTCTTTCCTCCTCCATGCGACTGGAAATAAATGGGTTTGCTTTGCCCTTTTGGACAACAAGCTGATGTGCTGGAAGATGTTGTCAATACCTGCTTTTCCTAATGGTTTAAAAAGCTCATTAAACCTGTTTGCTTGCTGGAATTGCCAGTGAGCTCCTTCACACCACGTTAAGTGTTCCCTTGTTTCTCTCCTTGGGTCCTGGGCAGCTGCTGGTTGGAACAGAGAGCCTGGCAGTGAGGGTTTGGTGCCTCAGGCTGGTGCGTGGCTAGAAGATGTGCTTTGAGGAGGAGACACAATGTCTCCCTGGCTGTGGAAAGCGAATAACTGTGGGGCTGTGCAGTGTTAGAGCTAACCTTGGCTCTGTGGTGAGTGTTGAGGGCAAATGTGCAGCTGTGAGACGCTTCCTCAGAGCTCGTGTTGGCCCAAGGAATAGGAACAGAGGCAGCCACAGCCCCTAAATCTGCCCTGCTGAAATGCAGGAGCAAGTATGCACGATGATTGGCAGTGCTGGGAGAGGAAACAGGGAGGGAGATGTCCTTCGGTGCAGCAGCGTGCAGAAAGCCACAGGGGTCTGCTGGCTCAAGCTCAGGGCTGGAGGTTACCTCGTCCAGAGCTCACATTCGGGATAGACAATATACTTCCTCTGACCTCGAGTCAATCACTTAATCTGAGTAATCTTACTTTGTGGTTTGTGTTCCTGTTTAAGGTAGGAGTGATAGTGTTAGCGGCTGCTGCCTGTCTCAGGTGTGCTGGGATTAGTGGGTTAAATTTAGTTAAGACATGTCAGGCAGAAGTAGGACATAAGTGTAGCAAAAATGCTGCTGTTACTGAAATACCGTCTTGGAGTAATCTTCTTGTAACACTTCCCAAGCACAAGTCTGCCTTGGACAGGGCATTTCAGAGTTTGAACTGTGCAAGGCAGAACAATACTCCAATATTGGAAGCTTCTAAATCATGCTGAGGTGGGATTATTATTGTCATGTTGTCTCTTATAACCAATAAACCCTTTTGTTCACATAAAAAATCAGTTACATACAGCAAATGAAGCTGTCACTTCAAGTCTTCCTGCAGCATGTTAAAATGATGATTGTGTTGTGGGGGTCAAGTAGGTGTGTTGGTGAAAAGGATGACAGGTTGCAGCTGAGCTGGAGGAAATTCAAGTTGTCTCAGCTTGTTCTCACTGAGATGGACTGTACGCCCAGCTTGGATTACCTCTGCAGCTCCTGCTGTCTGGCACAGATATTGTTTCCCTCCAAAGGCTGTGGAAGTGAGGGTTAACTATCAATGGAAATTTCGGCTGCCTAAATTGGCTACTTCTGACTTGGCTAAGCAAGATAATGAGTTACTTCTCCCTGATGTAATAATTTAATATCTTATGGGGTGTTTAAAGGCTTTTAAATAAGTCCTTCTTAGGAAGTAGTATGGAGGGAATTGCCAACTCTTTTTATTTATTTATTTATTTTAATTCCCCCCTCACCCCCCTCTTGGAGAAACCCTAAACCTGCCTTGAGTCTGTAAGAGGGGATTTTGGGGGGTTGGGTGGGAGGAGCTGCAGAAGGGGAGGGTATTGGATGTTTTGCTTCTCCCTTGGCTGGAATGCTTGAGATTGAGTAACCAGGGTATCGTCTGGCATATCTGAGGCCAGGGCTAAAGCTTACAAAAGAGCTTAAGTCATTTCAGTAAATGAATTTAGCTGTTGTCCATCTACATCCTGTGCTTGTTGAGACTTTGCTGATTCCCAGCTGTTTTCTATTGCTCCTGTGCCAGCAGTTGCCCCATCTCCTCTCAAGAGCTGGTGGAATAATTGGAGTGCTAACTTCCTCCAGGCAAAGTCAGTCAGGTTTACCTAAACCTCCCAAGTGATGGGAAGAGTGGGGCTGGCTCAGGCTTCTTCAGTGGATTGGGAGTGCTCCTGCAGCTCCTTCTTCATCTGTGCACTCGGGGTGGCAGTGGCTTTTGCCTTTGCCTTTAACTGCATTTGGAGAAGTGATTTTGATATCCTTGGGAGCCTTTATCTTTTGTATATGCTGGGTTGCGCTGGTTCTAGTGCTGCAGCAGCTTGTTGGAGTAGAGGAGGAGGAGGAGGGAAGCTGTAGGAATGCTTTCTACAAATTGCTCAGATTTCCTGGAGGCAGTAAGGGACAAGAATGCTGTGGTAATGTTAAAATCTATGTGAAGCAGGGCCTTTGCATGTACTCGTAGGAAGACTGTCGATAGTAAAAGAGTAGGAGATTAAACATGTGTTTTTCCTAGAGGGTGTGAATTCCCAGAAAAGAGGAAGGATAGTCGAGGTTTCTGATCTCCTTTTCTATGCTGGCTGTACCATCCAGGTTTAGGTTCTCTGTCCCATCATATCTTTAGAGGAGGATGATTGGAGCATTGTAGACATCAGCCCGTAATCTCAGTGATGATTTCTGTATTCAACTCAGTCCTATAGGATTGGTATGATACAGGGTGTATTCAGACTTCTTCGTCAAAGAACAGGAAAAAGATGATCTTCTTTTCCCACAAATTACTTGTCATGGGCTAAAAAGCCAATTTTTCCTTTTCAGTCATTTTGTCTCTCTGATTCAGTAAAAATCTTCCAGTGGAGTCTTTCTGAAGACACAATGTTTTTATTAACTTGGAGGTAGTCAAAGTACATGACAAAATCCCTAGAAAGTTCTTTCAGTGCTCCGATTTTTAACAAACACAGCCTTGGGAAACTCTTAAGTATTTAGAGGATTATGTTATGATTTACTCTGAAACACAGGGAAATGAGAGGCAGGGCTGAAACCTGGTCTGCAGCTCTGAATGTTTGGAGGTCTCAATCTCTCTGTGTGCGTCTCTTTTTTTTTTTTGCCTGGAGTGAAGTCTCTAAGTCTGCATTCAGTTAGTGTTGGCTGGGTGATAGGGAACATGGAATAGACTTGTCCTGATTGTAACCTGGGAGCCTGGAAATGGTTTTAAATTGAGAAAGTGATCCAAATTTGTGCTTTTGTTACTGAAAACAGCCATCCTTGGAGCATCTCCCTATCCATCTGTGTGTATCAGTCATGAAATACTACAGGTTCTGCTGGGATGAGAGGGGGCATAAAGCTAGAAGTATTAGTCAGAAATCTCTTGGAATACTGAATATTTTTCTGAGTGTTGGAGGAAAAGTCGAGAAAAATTTAATTTTTTAATACTTTTCCCCTCTCCAAACATCTTCCTCTCCAGTCAGCTGTAATTTTAGTAACACAGGTTAAGACTCGTGGCACTGATTTCAGTGTAGCTTCTGCCACTCTGTGGACAGAGGAGCTTGTTGTGTGTGGTCTGTCTTCACGTTTTCTTCTCTCCCCTCTCTCTTTCCCTGCTTGTTCTGGAATACTGGGATTCTGCAGTTTTTTCAGTTGTAGTAGTTGCTCAGTGGGAGTATGAGAACTTGTGATGTAAAGCTCAGTTCTCACTTTCAAATTCCTTAGTAATTGGTACAGGAAAATAGACCACTGCAGAACTGCACTCACTGGCTAGTCAATAAATGTAGTTACAGAACTCCCCAAAATAAGAGGAAGAAAAAAATCTATAAATGGCGTCACTCTCTTCATTCTGGCAATTTCGTTCTTGGGGCACCTCTCAGCTCTGTAAATGTTCTTACTAAATTAAAAAAATGAAAATACTCTTTATTAAGCTTTGACTAAGTAGGGCAAAACTTTAACAAAACCTAACCAGCCTTTTAAAGCCCTTTTAAAATGAAGTGACTGAAATAATTTTAAAAGATTAATAACCTTGATTAGTTTAATGTGAACTGAACATCTAAAATTAGAGGTGTTTTGCATTGGTTCATGTTCTTGCATATATTTTGCTCTCAGTTATGAAGGTTATGTTTTCTGAGCAAGGATTAGGAGCGTGGAACAAGTTATGGATACTTAACTTGGCAAATAAATCTGTCCACACCTTATTTTCCTTCTGGGAGACTTGCTAGGAGCGAGGTGGTACGAAAGCAAGAAAGGGAGATGTGGAACTTGTGGGGAAGTCACAGTCGTTGTCAGATCACCCACCAAAACATCTTCCTGAGACTGAGCTGCTGTTGGCACTTGTTCCCAGCAGTGCTGTGTATAAACTGAAATCTCAAAGGGTCTGGGGGGCTGCTGAGGGTGCTGGGGTGGGCTGTGGGTTTCAGGTGAACAGGTGGGGCTGGATTTCAGAGTGTGTGTCACTGTGTCACATAAACATACGTTTATGCAAAGCTGGGGTTCTGGGGCTCAGTGATTCAGGTTTTCCAGCTGCAAACTAAAGGTGTTGCTTTTGGAGGTGAACCCTTCCTCACTGCGATAGTGAGAGCACAAGGAGAGACCCACGAAGCCGAGATGGTTAATGTTCTACTGCAGGGAATAATCCAGTGGTTTTTATCCAAAGACGCTGTTTCATCAAAGTTTCTCAGCGAGAGATGCTGTATCTAAAAGCTATTGGTGTCATGAAGGTGGAAGAAGATTTGGGATTAAAATTACTTGCTGGCTGGTATGTGCTATAGATAGCTGTGAAATAGTGCAGTTTGTTCGGGGACAGCTTTGCTACCTGGAAATAGAAAATAATCCTGGAGGGAAGCCGTGTCCCGCCATGCAAATTTGGTAAATAAAGGAACCTTGTCTGGAATGACAGGTGAACCCACCCAAGGGTGTGTGCTGTCAGAGGTGTGTGATCACAGTTCTGTTGTTAAGACGAGCGTTCTCTGTGCTTTTGTGGTTAAAATGAAATTAAAATTGTGGATTGATTGGGGGGATCAAATAAAATTGCATGTTGGATAAACGATCTTTAAACTTGCTTCTAATGATTTGACAGCTCCAATGTACATAGCGTAAAGGGGCTGAGACAAACCCCTCTAAGAATTAAGTACCTGTCTGCCAGTGTGCTGCCAGCAGATCAGCAGTGACATTCTGTGGTTAACTGGGATGCTGAGTAATATTTTTCCATCATTGAAACCTACTGTTTCCTTTTGAATTTATGGTGTTCTTTTTCTGGAAAAAGAGTGTTTGCTTTACCCCGTGTTCCTGATAAAGATGTGGAGTTCAAACCAGAACAGTTTATTGAAATTTATTTTTGTAATGAAATATTAATTTATTTCTCCAATGGTCAGTTGGCCAGAATCTAAACTTTGAACTGGCACTGGACTGTAAAGCACTTGAAGTACTGTTGTTATAACAGGGTCACTGTCAACTTCGTTTTAGCTCTAAATTTAAGTCCTGTTTACTTAATTTTAAGAAAAGAAACAAGGCAGTGGAATGGCCTGATATGAATAAGAATGTTCCCTATTTTAATCAAAAATGGTCGGTTTATGTCCTCATCCCTGGAGGGATCAGCCCCAGACCAGAGCACTGCTCTTGGGATGCTTTTGCAACTGAAAGGAGAAACCGAGAAGTGTGACTTTTTGGGGTGGGGAAAGTTTCAATTCACTGAAAGTCAGGAGGAAAAAGTAGTGATGAAACAAGCCACAAAATGCATTTTAAGTTGATGTCAGTTGTGATGATTGATTAAAAATAGGTAAATAATTACAAACAACAGTTCTTAACACTGGCATTTATAAACACAGTATTTATAGCAATGAGCCTTGTAAATTTTCATTGTCCTAGGATAAAGCATCCATTTGAGATAAGAAAAAAAGTACTCCAAGGAATGATTAATCCTCTGCTTGAAAACATGCCTTTCTGCTGAATAACCCCTTGCTTCTGAAAGGATTAGGTGTCACAACTCCTCCTTGCTCAGTGAAGTCTGTACCTTAACAGCTGGTGAAGTGACTTGTTCAAGGTCACAGTCCCTGGCATTGCTTGAAATAGAAGTGTGATGCCAGACTTGCTGTCCTCTGACATAACCACCAGACACGCTCTCCCCGAGTGCATCCTGGAGCTGTGACTGCTCTGAACCTGAGAGCACGAGAGAGCTGTGGAGAAGTTACAGCTGAGGTTTCCCCAGGCTTGGTTTTACTTTCTGCACGCACAGAGTATGATCTGAGTGTGAGGAGGCAGTGTGCAATCAGGTGAGGGCACAGGAATTACAGGGTATCTGCAGAGAACACAGCTGGCATTAAAAGAGTCCATTTGCTTCATGCAGTGCAGCAGGGTTTTCCTTAGAAAAAGGCTGAAAACAAAGTGAATGCAAACAGTTAAATATTTCCGTTATCATTTTCCTTGACTTTTTGATCTATCAAGCAGGTATCCCTCAAATTCCTTCTGCTCTTGATGAATTACTTGAACAAACACAGACTTTATCAAGGATTTATTCTGGTGTCTGGTTGTCTGGTAGTCTGCCTACTGGTTTTTCTCATTATGGTGTTGCAAACCTTTTTTTCCTCTTTGCTTGCCTAAAACTAAAATCTGCAACTACAGAAATAATTTTCACCATTTGAATAGAAGAAATGGAAAAGCATTTATTTGCAATGCATAGATGTGTTTTCCACTGACTCCTAAAGTCAGCCTAGTCTTTAGGCATCAAAGATGCTGCTACCAGAATTTGAAAATGTTGCTAGGAGTTAAGGTTAAAGAGTAAATTTTCGTTGCTATATGGACAGCTTGTAACAGAGCTTATGAAAAGTTAATGCATGAGATGAATACAAACCTTTTTTCTTTATTTTTTTTTTCCCCCCTCACTGAGTGTACAGAAGATTTGCAGTTCATTTTGGGAAAAGGATGCAGTGAGAGGAACAGAGGAGGAGGGATTCAGCTCCAGTTTTAGAGGTTCACAGAAATGCTGGTACTTCAGGCAGCTCGGTAACCCCGTGGAGTGCTGTACGGTGCCGAGGTTCAGAGGCTGCGATGTGGGGATGGTGCAGCTTCCTGGGTAGCTTTTGCATCTGGAGTTTTCCCCAAGGACTAGAATTTGCTTTGTGGCTGTAACAGAAGCAGATCCTTTGTCACATTTATGGAGCTATATAATGATCTCAGTGTTTGTCTTCCAGGCTTGTATTACTGAGTTACAGTAATTTTGATAGACTGTCCTTTAAATTTCTTCAAATCCTAACACAACAAGCAGCAGTATAGTGTATTGTGATACTGGTTCACTGCCAGGGCAGACCAAAAATGGTGCTTTCTTAAAAAACATACCCAGCTCTCAGCCTGTTTCCTTAGCAGAGCTTCTCCCTCCTTTGGAGCATTTTTGTGGCTTCCTCTGGACTCACTCCAGCAGCTCCACGTCTTCCTGATGTTTGGGACCCCAGAGCCGGAGGCAGCACAGCAGGTGGGGTCTCACCAGAGCAGAGCAGAGGATGAAAATCCCCTTCCTCAACCTGCTGGGGATCAGCCCAGGACAGGGTTTTAATATGTACCTACATATTTTGGTCCTTCTAAATTTTTTAATGAATCAGTGATATGTATATACACATCAACAGCAAATCAACCTGAAAATGGGCTTGAATGTTTTAAAAATAAAGATGTTGATGCAATTATTTAGTGTTTTTCAGGTTCAAAGAGCTGTGCTGCAGGTCTGTTGCCTGCAAAAGACTGCTGAGACAGTTCACTTGCCTTTGTGCCTTGTTCGCTGGTGTCTTGATTCCACCCAAAACTCGTGTGTGTGTGTGTGAAATCCAGCGCTCTGCATTTAGAGTGGCGAGGTTGGTTTGTTTTATTCCCAGAGCCTGGTAAGTGTCTCTGAATGTGTCAGATGCCATCTCAGCCCTTTGCCAGAGCAGCAGTTGGAGCAACAGTTGGCGATGCTTGGAAGCATTACCTGATGGCTTTAGTCATCCCAGCGCTGTGTTTTTGTCAGTGCTGCTGGAGAGGCAAGCGCAGGGTTTGGATGGCTCAAAAGCTGTGCAGTACCTGAGAGGTGGTTTTGAGTTTCCCTTAAGGCCACAGCAGATTTGTGAAACCCACACAACAGAAAATATTAATGGTTTGTGCACTCTATTGAAAGCTTTTGCTCGCTGTTGGAATAGACTGCGTCTCATGTTACCAAAAGAGATGGAAATAGACTGTAAATGTGATATTTTATTTTTCCCCCTCAAGTTTAATTCCTTTGTATTTTGGCTAAGATTGTTGTCTGTAATCAGTGGCAGGTTTTTGCCCTTGGCCAAATCAGCCTGTTGAGAGGAGATGGAGTGCATCCCACATGGCGAAGCCTCTTTATTGCTCCCTGGAGGGAAGAAGGCTTCAGATCTACCACCTGGACCCCTGCCCCTCACTGCTTAGACCTCACTTGGCTGCTGGATCTCTGCTGGCAGCCACGGCTGGCCAGGGAAGCCTTTCATTGCTTCCTGGAGTACTTCCTGAAAAGTCTGTAGGGGCTTAGTGAGATAAACCTGCTCGTTTCCTCTAGGGTTTCCTGATGACTGGTCTGCAGTACAACTTTTCCTGTTTCTAAGGTGGGGGGAAGTTTTTCTTCCCAAGCCACCTGACTGGCCAGTTACAGTTATGGGATGTTGGTTTGTCCATCCTTTAGCTGTAGCTCTGTTTTACCTTTCATGTGTCAGTTTTACTGTTTTTTCCTCATCCAGACAGTTTAAAGTGAACTGTTTGAATTTTGCCAAACCTCTGATGGCCATAGCATTATTCACACGTGCTGCAAATTGGAGTCAAACACAGAACTGGTGAGTCCTTTCCTGCCATTGCAAATCAGTGCTGCATGTGGGAATTTTTTGCTTACTTTGAATCTACCTGACAAGGTATTTTGTAGGAACTGTTTCAACTTCTGCCATCCAGGGAAGGGGATTTTTTCATTTGAGTTTTTCCCCCCCAGAGCAGATTTCTCTCTGGGATCCCTCTCAGTGCTAGAAGAGCAGCTGGCATTTGCACTCTTTAACCTTTAACCTCAGTACTTTTCTAATTGTTGAAACTTACAAATTTTCTGTTGCATTTGGTAGGTTCTCTGATGATTTGTGATCAGAGCTTTCCCCTCAGCTGAGTGGTCTCATTGCTGCACTTTATGTGTTGCTGACCAGTTCAAAATACAAGTTACTGCATTACTTTAATTTGCAGATTGAATGTATTGTGATCATGTAGTACATTCTGTGTATATGTGCAGTGTTATATATAAATGAATAATGCATTTGTTCTCTGTAAGTAGTTTGTTTCTGGCTCCTTCAGAAAGGAGGTAAAAAAAAAGAGAAAAGAGAAGAAAGTGGATAGATACATGTTTTCTGCTGGGTCTAGTTGCAGTCTGTCATCGCTTTCTTATTGTCTAGTTACCATACAGTCAAGTATTTTAACTGCAACTCCCAACTGATTTATGGTAGTTATTTTTAACAATAAAAATAATTTCTGCTACTTCAAAATAGGCAAATGTAGTCAGGGAACTAAGAATGCAAATGTAAACTTTGTTCTGGGTGGGAGAAGAGCCAGAACTGAGTAGATGCTAACTTGCAGTGGTGGCTCAGGTTGTAATTAGATCTAAGAAACTGGAAGTGCTATTAACTGCAATGTATTTCAGGCTTCTGAATTTCCAGAACTTTGAAGTGAAGAATAATCAAGTGTAGCATGTGGAAAAAACTTTCAGGACAGTCAAATCTGTTATTTGTGAATAAATCTTAAATTAAAAATAGTGCCACAGCTCACAACAGTCTAGATGGTAGTTCAAGAATGAACTACCACACCTTGCACTTTAGGAAAAGCAGACCTTTAACTGCATCTTTAGCCTAACTGGCTGCAGGAAATAATGTTAAATTTTAGCTGTCTCAAACTTGATTTGCAGTGCAGGACTGGAAGCTCTGATTGCCAGGCTGCTTTGTTTCCACTTACTGAGTGCAGTTCCTTTTCCATGCCCATCCTTGCACAAGCCTGTGTTAGGAATGCCATCCTTGCAGAGCTGGCAGTGGGCTTATAAATCCTTTTAATTTAGGGATCATTGATGGTACAGAAGCAACCTGTGTTTCATGACGTGTGCAACCACACACAGGCAGCTGCTGTGTGTGATGAGCCAGCAGAGCTGGTACTTGGCATATGGGATCAATGTTGTTTCCTACCTGTTAGGCAACTTACTGATTCCCATCTCTTGTCGTACACAGAAGTGCCTTTGAAAGGCTGAGACCTGAGCTGGGGACAGTTTTGGCTTTTGAAAAGCTTGAACACGTGGTTGTGCACCTTGGAGCCACTGGTTGCTCTAAACTTGTATTGCTCTGTATTAATTCCCTCTCCCATGAACAAGTTCTTGCTGTAGCTGAAATGAACAGGTAGTCTGATACTTTATGTTATCTGGTGATGACACCATTTTCTCTGACTTTCTGTAGTTCAAACAAGTCCTTACTGGTACGAACTTGTGGCAGAAGAGGAGGGGAAGATGAGTGCTGTAATGGCAGCCTGTCAGTTAAATTAGGGTTTTTTCCTAGTAGTATTGTATTCATTTGGGGGGAACTGAAACTGTTTTTCATAATCTCCGTGTGGTGAGGAGCAGCAAAGCCAACAGCTGGGAGCGTCTGTTCAGTGGGGACCTGCTGCTGCCAGAAATTGAGCTGATAATGATGAGCAGCTCATAGTGTAATTAAGGTCATATTAACTCAAACGTCTCCTCCTACCTTAAACACAAAAATCCAGAAAGCCCCTCATGCAGGAGAGCAGTCAGGAGAGGGTCCTGTTGGGTAGAGACAGCTCAAAATCCATGTGTTGAAAAACAAAGGGAAGTTCAGAGAAATCAAAGTTCATCGTAGAGGAATGTTTGATACAAACATCCTACAGTTTCAGGACAATTTCCACGTCACATTGCTGCAGATCCTTCCTCAGCATTCCGTCCCTGGCATGCACCACTCCGTGCTCTACTGGAGGATTCCTGAGAGTAGATGGAAAGGTTTTGTTGCTTCCAAAGCTGGAGGAAGGTGCTGTGTAGGCTGTCATTTAGTCTGTGCTCTGGTGGGGACAGTCAGTGAGTGAGCAAGACTTGGAGATCAGGATGACGAGGGCATGGTCCCAGGGGATGGTTTGTCACAGCCTGCCAGTGTCTGTGTTGCAAGGGCAAATGACGAGTTCCTCTCTGAAAATCCTCCTCGTGTAGCCCCTAAGCAGAGGGCTCTGCTGCTTACCCTTCTCTGTACAGGGACCTAAATGTAGCTGTAAGGAGTAGCTGTACATTTTTCAGTGGATATTAAAATCCAAGAATCCTTTAGAGGAGTAGCCAAGTGGAGTTGAAATGGATTTGCACCCCATACAGGAATGGTATGCTTCTGTTGTATTTGCTGTGTGGATTTTAAAGCACTGCAAAGGCAAAATGCTAGGAAAAGTATGTTTCTAGTCACTTTACAAAAGTGTTGAATGTATGTGAGTAAGTTTGAACAACTCTGTTTTAAAAATGTGTCCTGTCATGAGGTGCTCAGTTCTGAAGCTTGTGTGTCCAGCATGCAGCATCGCAGGGAATGACCAGCTGCTCTGAGGACTGAGGCTGGTGTGACAGGGCATCAAAGCTTTGTAAGGTGTCAGTCTAATCAATAATTAAACAAACATCTGGAAATCTGTCTTTCCACTTTCCCCTTTCTGAAATTAAATTGGCCATCTCAGGAGTGTTTTGAAATCTCGCACATAGAAAACACTTTAAAATCCTCAGAAAAAGCTGTGGTCAGTGCTTCATTTGCAGTCTCAATTAGTTAGGAAAGAGACGATGTTGTTGACTGAAAGTCTTTAATGCTTTGGACAACAGGTTTCTGTGATTGTGGGTTTTGTACAATATTTTCTTGCACTTTTGGGAAACATCAACATTTCTTTTGCATAAAGATTGATGAGTGTTGCCTCTAAAAGGCTTGTAATGTCTCTCCAGAGTTGCCACTTTCATGTGTACATCGGGCAGATTCTCGCTCCTTGTTACTGGGAATCTGGAAGTACCTTTTCTGCTCCAGGTGCCTGACTGAGATGTTGGGCTCTCTGTGCTGCAGCAATCTGGGTAGAGGTGGTGCTTTGCTGTACCAGAGGATTTTTCGGTGCCCGGGATGTGTTTATCCAAGTAATGCATGCATGTAAATCAGCCTGTGTTTATGATTTTTTTATTCCAGGGTGCGGTTGTAGCAGGCTGGCGCTTTCTGTACTCCGAGTCAGGAAAACAAGCAGCAACAACAGGAGGGGTGAAGCAGAGGAAGGGCTGAGCAGACGTGGAGTGCAGGATGAGGGAGGGTAGCTCGGTGCCTCCTCCTCCTGTCTTTTTGAGGCCCCCTGTCTGTTTTAAGCTGCTCCAGGCACTGCAGCCTCGTCTGAGGGAGCGTGAGGCGCCTGGAAAGGGGAGAGGAGAGGGTGGCCTGGTTCTGCCCCTTGAGTCTGTGTGTGTGGGAAGAGGAATGATATGAAGTTTGGCTTTCCATGCAGCTTTTTAAAACCCATAGCCTCCCCAGGCTTCAGCTGAGGATGCTTGTTTGCCTTGAGACCAGAGGTTTCATTGTTGCTTGTATCCCAGAAAGAGGTTTCTCCTGGCTCTATTTAGAGGCAGTGCTGTTTGAGCTGGCTGTGATTGGGAGGAAGGAGGGAGGCAGTGAGTGTTGTGCCCTCTTGTTTTTCTCTTGTACAGGAAGAAAAAAGCTGAGGAGCCTGTCCTCCTCCTCTGAGTCAGCTGTGGTTACCGTTTGCTGAGTAGGCGTGCGTGTTTGGAAGGGAAAAGTAGCTTCAAATTAAGTCAGCTAAATACTGTACCCGAATAAGTTTGGGGAGGTTTCCCCGCCTTGGACAGACTCTTGCTAGAGCTGACAGCTTGTAGTAAAACTGGTTTATGATAATTATTAAAACTATTATGTGCATTGGGTAATTCTTGAGCTAAACAGGAAAACAGGTTCTGTGCCCTGGTGAGGTTTCCATTTTGGTGGCTGTTGTTAGCACAGCACACTGAGGTACAAGTCCATGTTAGGAGTAAATATGACACCGGATTATGATCTCCCTCCTGTAGGTGCATCCAGATCTCAGTAGAACATCAGGGGTGAACTGTCTGCACATGTACTGTGTGTGTCACATTGGGTGACATGTGTGCAGCGTGGAAAAAGAGGGTCTGGAAGAGGACTTGCTAAAATTAGAAGGTAACTGGGGAGGCAGAAGTGAGCATCTTCCATCTGGTAGAAGAGCAGATGAAAGGATGTCCAAGGAGTTCCTGTAGGAATCTGACAGCACAAAAAGAGTAATCTGGAAGTTGATAGGTAAATGTAATCATGATATGAAGCAGCTCTCTGACAATATTAGAAAACTACACAGAGAGAGAGGAACCCCCACTGTTGTGTTTGGTCTGTCAGTGTCATACACAGCAAAACCATTTTGTGGAGAACCTCAATTAAGAAACAAAATAACTGATGAATGTTTGTCTTCAACAAATGCTTTAAGACTATACTGCACTTCAAATTTGTGAATAGTCCTGCTGATACTGGTTGAGTACTCCAGGGAAGTGAGAACTAACTTAAGTCAGCACCAGATCTTTCCATATGAGAACAAATGTGTGCCCTGTAAGGTGTCCTGCTTCTCTTTCCAGTGTCAGCTGTGGAAAGTACTGGAACACTCTTGAATTTTTAACTGAGCCACACAGAGATGCTTTTAGATCACGTGGTGACACCTGCAGTCCCAGTTATCAGTACAGTGCTGAAATATTGGCTAGAGGTGATGAGGAGTGGAGTGACAGGTGAGTGAAAAAATGGGAAGTACAAGAATATCAGTGTCCACACAGCAGTAAAATGGGTGACCTGGTGCTGAGATAAAATGGAGATAAGTGAAGTTCCTGTTCCAGTGGTGTCTCAAGGACTGTAGTTGGACTGGCTTGACTCTTGCATGTGATCTCTCCAGTATTTTGCAGGACAGCCTGGCTCCAAGCCATACACCACCTGATGGTGGTTGCTAGTGTAGAGGAAATGTTAATTCCTTACTTTTGTCTCCAATTGCTTTATCTTTGCTAACAGAAATAGTCTGTTCTTGTTTGGTGACAGAGATGGAAACTCATTTGCTCCGCTTGCTTTTGTGTATCTTATCTTTTTTTTCCTGTTGGTATGAACATAATATGATTTGTACTGGTTATTTTTTGGATAAACTGATCTGAAATGGAACGTAAATGATACTGTGTGTTTTGCCAGCACAACTGAAGTTCTAAGTATACATCCTGTTTGTCACTTTGTTTTGCTGTTTTGTGAGGACTTTGATCATGGTGAAGTTGCAGGAAAGTACATAATGATGTTTAAGTGGAAGAGGAATGTATAAAAGCTGTTTTACTAGTCATAAGCCAGTGCTCAGCCTGTGTAAGAGACTTTGAGCTGACACCCCCAGGAAAAAAATAGAAAAATATGTGGGCTTTCTGGCTGGCTGCAAAAGTAATGGTTTTGATGTATATTAAGTACTAAGCTGTCTCCTCTAGAGTTTCTCATTTAAGGTGAACAAGTTATTTCCATCACTTAATGTTGTGTTAGGTCTCGGTAGGTTGTTGAGATCTGAGACCAAGTTTCCTCTTGCAAGATACGATCACTGGCACTTGCACTTTGTGGCTTCTGGTTTTGTCCCAGAAGCTCTACTTTAGATAGAGAGTGTTGGGGTGTGTCTTGCGGCTCGTGATGTTTGGATACAGGTGACATGGATATTTGTGGACGAAAAGCATATCTCTGCTGCTTGAGGTCATGGAGGATTAAGGGTAAGACAGAGAACACCTCGTTTAGCTTGTTGTATTTGCCATACGAGAAGAACGAATTCACAGACAGGAGGAAGAGCTGTGGTTTATAGGCTGCAAAAACAACCAAATGTGTTGTTTGTCTGCAAAACTTGATCTGCTTTTGATACAAAACAGCGGGGTGTTGCAGAGCTTTAAAGGATTGCTGCATCCAAAGTTTGGATTGGGGTTTGGGTTTTTTTATTGTTTGTTTGGGGGTACCTGAAGGGGCTATTTTCCTTGCTTCTGAAGTTGTCCAGGGACTTTCTATCATCACATAATACCCCTGCAAAACATGTACTTTAAGGGCATAGCCTTTTTTTGTTGTAATCCAAAATTTAAGAGAAACGAGGAACTTCCTTCCCTCTGGGTTGCTTCCTGGGATGCTGTGCTATGAAGCAGGCTAAGATAAATATATAATGTCTGTGTATGTATTTTATATGTATATTCACAGAAATAAACATGAATGCTCGTGGTCGTTGGTACTTTTGAAATGTGGTCAGTGCATATGGCCTTGTGCATTGGGAATGTGTAACTGTTTGGTGTGTGTCCTGGCCAAACAAAAAATTCCTTCTAGATGATTTGGGCCAAACAAGCAGCTGAATGGGTGCTGCCTTCTGATTTACCTGTCCTGCGGGAGGCACAGATGATGAACACAGGAGTTTGGTGTTACAGATCTGCTGTAAAAGTTTTCTGTCCCTGCTAGTGCTGTTTTAGTGAAAATGGTTCCACCAGTGTTAATGGAAATGACACCCACAGAAAATTGGTGCTGATGTGTTCCTGCTCTCCTGCAGAGCTTGTGGGTTCAGCTCTTTTTTTTGGGAGTAGAAAATCTCTGATGATCACACCTCTGGGGAGCAACATATTCATCAAATGCCAGTGGTAATTTCTCTCCAGAAGTATGCTTTAGACTTAGACAACTTGCAAAATATTTCACAAATAGTTCTTCTGAGGAGAGGTGCCGGCTGTGGTTTGCCTTTGGCTCTGGTAACAGTACCTGTTCTTCAGAAGCCACAACTATGGGTTAAAAAATTGACTTACAGGCTTCACAGATGTGTGACAGGAGGGGATGGAACCTGAGGGGTGGTGTGGGATGGGAGCAGGGTGGACACTGCCTGCGTTTATTGAGTGCTTTTTGAATCTTAGATGATTGATGCATATGTGGAGTAAACTCTCCTTTTGGTAAGTGCAGACATCCAGGTGGGTCAGGTGTGGTAATGGTTACCTGGTTGGGAGATTGGAAATTCTCTTTTGAAATGCCTGTGAGATGATGGATCAGTGCTGAGGATCTTGCACCATCTCACAATATTCTGTGGGCACTTTTATGAAACACTGACATGGAAATCTCTGCATCTTTAATCTGTTTGATTCAAGTTTGAGCTTGTGTTAATCCAAGGCCTTTATTTTTTTATTTTTTTCTGGTCTAGAGAGAGAACTGTTTTGGTGATAAGAGATGTAGCTTGGATCTTGAGTTAGTTCTGCAAGACCTTTTTTTCACTACTGTAAATGTGATCCTTCCTTTCTTCCTACCCAGTGTAAAACAAAAAGGAGGAGGGCAGGCTGCCTTTTCCTGCTGGTGAGCTGGGCAGATGCCTGCTCCCACTTGCCTGCTGTTTGGGCTGAGGCCCCTCTGGAGGGTTAGCAGAACGGAAGAGAGATGTTATTTGTCATCTTTTACATTGTCAAATTATTCTAATTTTGGAATAAGAAACTGCTTTCTTAAGGGAATTACTTATCTTCTTGGAAAGTTGGCTGTAAAAGTAAGTCTGTTATTAAATGGCTTTGTACGAAGTGGATTAAACTCCTGGTTTAATGTTTAGCAGGAGAATTGCTCTTTGTTCAGCAGGAATTTATGTTTGTTTACCAGGAGAATCGGAAATAAGTAACTCAGACTGATGGTGACAATTTCAGTAAGTTAATTTATTTTCTGATAATGAAATAAGGTCCTTGGTCAGGCCTTGGTTTCCTTCACCAGTCATTAATTACTCATTTTTTGGGCAATGCCTAGAAACATTTTTCTTAATACTCCTGCATCTGTGTAAGTCCTGAGCATAACAGGTGGGTTCTTTACCCTCCTTCTGTCTCACTCCTGTATACATTTTCTTTCATTTTTCTTCCCTTTTTTTTTTTTT
>VXBT01007692.1:78459-167850 GCA_013400235.1 Oriolus oriolus
TCCCTTTTTTTTTTTTTTTTTTTTGTCAAAAAAGCATTTTGGAAATTCCCCTTTGTAGCTACAAACAGTAGGGTACTGTACAGCCCATGATTTATTAGTACTGATATTGTTATGGCACGTTTGAGTCTTGTTCTACCTAATTAAAATGTTCTGAAGGAATTCTTAGCTGCAAATAACATGAAGGCAAATACAGGGAACACCAGAGTTACCTGCATTCACCTAAGCTGGGCACGCAAAGGAAAGCAGTTTTATTGCTTTAAACAAGATTGGGGTGATGATTTCTTCTTGTAATCTTGCCTCACTTGTTTATTTCTCTATGCACATACATATAGTTGGATTCCGTGATCCCGATGGGTCCCTTGCAGCTCAGCATACTCCGTGATTCTGTGATGTACAGATTCTTTTCTTAGCAGCCTCCTCCACAGAGGGAGGACAAAGGCGAGCTTTGAGGAGCCTGGCCGGCAGGAGAGGTGCCGAGCCTCTGGAATTGCTCTGCTCCGAGGCGCAGGCACCTCCATCGCGGGACGGCCGCTGTACAGCCGCTCCTGCTGAACAAGCCTCCCCAAAGTCCTGCTGCCGTCCCCGACTCCAGGCTGAGGGAGATGTGTGAGAGAGGGACCGTGGGTGTCTGCGGAGGAGCCGTGAGGCGCTCGCAGGCCGGGCTGCGGGGCCGTGCCCTGCGCACGCCGGGCCCGGCTGTGCCGCCAGCCCCAGCAGCCATTTATGAATGAGGCACCAGAAGGGGAGGAGGGACTGCAGCTACAATAGCAGCCTGCGCTGCCTTTCATTCACTCGCTGCCGTTCAGCAATACTATGTCCTATTTTTTAAAAAAACAAATCACATTCCTTCTTTTTTCTCACTGAATCTGCTGGGTGGCTATCTTCGCTTCCATGCTGTTGCCTTCCTGCCCCTCTTTGCCTTTTCCCCCCGAAGCCCCCCCATACACTAAAGCTCACGGCTCCTGGTTTTTGCCTTTTCTCTAAACCAACCCGCCCAGTCACCCCGTTTCCCTTCTGCCCCGTGGGAAGCGTGGGCAGAGCCGTGTGCCCTCCGTGCCCCCGGCTCGGTGCAGCCGTGGTGGCAGCTCCCTGTGCTGCCTCCCAGCCCCTGGCACGGCCCTTGGCACGGGCAGCCGGGTCGGAGGGCCAGGAGACGGGGGACTGTGGCCAGTGCAGAGCTCCGTCTCCTTCCTCCTCCCGGATACTTTAGGTAGCCCATTATTTTCGGCACTTCAGAGCCCTTTGTTGTGACTGCATTGAAGCCGGGTGACAATGGCACCCTTGCTTCCTATTCACCCAAAATGAAGAGACAGGCCATTGTCCTGAGCATAATTGAGCTTCTTTGAAAACAAACCCACAAAGAGACAGGCAACTCAGTTAAAGCTGCTGGTTTGAGCTGTAATAGTGGAGGCAGCTTACGACTAGAAACCTAATTGCCAACAGTAACCTTTCTAAAGCCAGGGCAGCATTGCTTTTGAATTTAAGGTGTGCAAGTTCAATTTTCTTTTTAAGATACTGTTATTTACAAGTCATGACATTGCTGGTGACACCTCAGAAAACATCTACTTCCCAAATGTGATTTATTATTTGTAACCCAGATCAGGTCACTAGAGATCACAAGTTCCAGCATCAAGAATATGTCCTCAACTAAGCCAGAACTTTCAAAAAATATTTAAGCAGCATGTACTGGGTCGAGTTTATATTCTCTTGCAGTTTTCACTTGCACTAGTGAAGTTCTGGTGTTGGCACCTGTTCATCCTGTCTTTTGAAGTCTCAAAAATCATTGCTCAGAGAAGCTGTGGCTGCTGCATCCCTGGAAGTGTTCAAGGCCGGGTTGGACAGGGCTTGGAGCAGCCTGGTTTAGTGGAAGGTGTCCCTGCCCATGGCAGGGGGGTTGGAATAAGATGAGCTTCACGGTCCCTTCCAACCCAAACTATTCTGGGATTCCATGGTAATTACTCATTTCCCACTTCATTCACATGAGTGCATCATTTTTCTGTAATCAGTCTCATCAGAACTGCCAGAAATACCCTATTTGTAAATTAATTTTCCTAGCCTAGATGGGAAGCTTTGCAAGTCGCTTCCACTGCTGTGGTGATTACTTGGATGTAGGAGAATTGTCTCAGGGGTGGGTTCATCCTGCCTGTTTCCTGTTAATATTAGGATTCTGAAATAATTTTTAAACTGGGTGGGCACTTTACCTGTGCATTTACATTCCACTCCCCATGTGTGTGGGCAGGCAGAGTTGAGCAGAGCTTTGCTCACCTCCTCAAAGCAAATTCTAGCCAGACTAGTTTGCATTCTGGTGATATCAAAGTAAGCAGTGATAAACTTCTAATGATATAAAATCTGGTTCCCTCAGATCCATCTCCTTTTTAGTGTTGGCGTTAAGGGCCACTTTGTGACTCCATTAGTGCAGACTCCTCTCTGAAGAAAAGCCTTGAGGGATGAGTAAGCTGAGATGACTTGAGAGGCTTGTGGGCTACAAAAGGCTGGCTCACAGCGACTGGAATGAGGCTTCAGGTTGCTACAAAAGATGTCTGCAGATGATGTTAGTTTTTTGATGATGAGCAATACACTGATAATGGACTAAGTTTTCCTGTGAAGAGTTGCGTATTCGGGGCATAGTTTGGACACAGGAGCTGCATCTTCAAGACCCAGCTGACAGAAAGCTTTTGAGCAGTAGGACCAGCCAGACTTGGCTGTTCTTCCACCCAGACTCCACAGTCTTATTTCCATTTGTTTTTCCTGAGAGTCAACCAAACCAACATGTTGTTTTTATGTGAGTGTAGGCTGCAGACGTGTTTGGTATGACCCCACCAAAGTGGTGCAAAGGCATCTGCAAATTCCTGCTCTAAATGTGTCAGGAAATGTGTTTGGGACAGTTTTTGTTTAAGTTTTCTATAAACAAGGAAGATACTGGAATACTTTGGGTATCTTTCCTGGAAGGACCTTGTCGGTCTCTCTCTGCAGTTCTGTATCAATTATTTTGGTAGGATGCTCAACAAAGTACACACTAAAATATTTTGTGAGATTGTTGGCTTATCATGTTTAGTTCAGGAGATACCCTTGACGCTGGAACTTGTGATCTCTTGTGGACCCGGCTCATAAAAAAAAATCGCGTTTTGGGAGGTAGATGGTTTGTGGGTTGTCGTCAGCGATATCACTACTTGTAAATTCTTGCCGAGCTATTTTTTTATATTTGGAAACGTGTAAAGCCTGTCTGTGTGCCAGTTTTTTAGAACTGTGGAAGAAAGTGTAGGAAAGAGCTCATCTTGCACCACATAAGTGAGCTCTTCCTGTGGAGGTTAAGTAAGCGGACTCTGAACTCGGTGGATCAAAGGCAGGCGCACTTCGCCAACGAGGAACTTTAGAGGTTTAGCTCCAGGCAACGTTCAGTGGTTGCCCTCCAATTCTGAGCCCTCTGCTAATAAAACTCCTTTCTCCTTCCCTGAGCTTTACCTAGTTGCACATTAGGGACTAGGACTTGGGAAGGGAAGTGGGGAGGGATGTGTTTGTGGCTTTGCAGTTTCAGACATGTTCTTTGGGGGTTTTATAAGCTATTTAGTGAAACTGAGCTGAAACAAAGAAGGAAAATACCTCTTAGTTTCCTCATATTAATATATTATTAAACAAACAAACCCATAACAATTGTCAGTTATTTTTAGTGTGTGGAAAATATGTATTATTTTATTTTGTGGTTATCTTTTCTTGAAATTAAATTCATTTGTTGCCAATGGTAGGCTGAAAGGAGATGGGGAAATCCCAGATTTTTTAATCTTTATATCTAGCATGAGCTAAGCCTCTATTCTGTGCTTGTTAGGTGATTTCCATTTGAGCGGCTTGAACATAACAAAATTAAAGATTTAAAGTGAGCCCGTGGGGTAACCTGATGGACTGTTCCCATTCTTCCGAGAGAAGCCACGTGGAGAGAGCCAAGGCTGGCTGCATGCAGAGTTCTGTGTAGGTACATGGAGCTGTGATCTTGCTGCAGGTTAAAATCATGCACAAACTGCTGGCTTGGATATACTTTTCAGTTCACACATTTGAGAAGAAACTCTGTCCTCCTGCATCTTGGCTGCATCTGGTTTTAAAACATCCCTGTGATCTCCATGGGAATTATTTTTCCTGTAGGATACACCCTTACTGCAGTGCTTCCAGAGCAGTTGGGTGTTTTGAACCCAAAGAACAT
Source organism: Oriolus oriolus (assembly GCA_013400235.1). NCBI lineage: Eukaryota > Metazoa > Chordata > Aves > Passeriformes > Corvidae > Oriolus > Oriolus oriolus. The sequence goes on from VXBT01007692.1 coordinate 82,652, forward strand.
GTTATCTGTATCTCTGCCTGTCTCACGGATTTCTTCCTTGCAGAGCTTTTCTTGCATGACGTAAATTTGCCTTCGCTTATTTATGTCTGGGGCAGAAACTTTTTATCTGTGGTTCATGAGCAATGGGCTGATAAATAAGGTGATACCGTGTGATGTTATTACAGATTGTTCTGGGCTTTAGTTGATTCTAAGCTACTGCAGGAATTTTTTAATTGCCACTGACTTGAGCGCTTTTTAAACAAATTAAAAAACAAACCCCAACCCCACCACCAAAGCAAAACATTGCCCTTCTGTGTTTTTGTATGCGGGAATCTTTGCCTTGGAGGTAATTAAAAATATAGCTGTTCTCCTTAATGGGATTTCTACACAGCTGTATTTTTTACCAAGCATGTCTGTGTGCAGCTGGTTGAACAGAAACACAACAAACATGAGAAATGGCTGGCGTTGTACTTAGGTTTTAAAATATGTGTGTGTTACATATTTATTTAAGAGCAAATCCTGCAGAGCAGCTTGAGTTATACAGAGTAGCCTGGAGAGCTTTTTGAAGTGACCTTGGGAAGGGCAGGTGCAGTTACGGGGTGCAGGTTTGGCTGGTACATCTCTGTCCTCTGGCCATGCAGATGTACAGACCGTGTTGTACTTGCCAAGGGAGGTGCAGTGGGGTGGGTTATTATTTGCTTGTGCGTTTTGTTTATTTTATTTAGCTCTTTGTTTTGTTTCTGTTTTTTAGACTACTGTAGCTTGACTCCATGCCCCTATGTCTCCAACAAATAAAAAGATGAGCTTGGATGTAGGTCACAACTGTAATTCCTTAGCATTGGGGGTGACTTGCTTTGAAACTGGCCCTGTCTGTGATAACCTTGCAGTTTGTCCTTCTCAAATCATAACTGTGTACTGGGGACTTGACATCTCATGGCCAGAGATGAAAGTCTTTTATCATAATTTGAGCACCCTGACTTCACTGAAAGACTAAACTCCACAAAGCACACTCAGGGGAAGGGTGGTACAGAGTGCCTTGGCAACCTTGGGTTGTACAGTTTACATAGTTTTTCAGTATTGTTTTAGGTGTTTGCTCCTGTAAGGTGGTTTTGAAGGAGTCCTGTTTAGAAAGAAATGGATTTGTTTTCAGCAGTTCATGGCAATTTTGTGTCCCTTGTATGTCTCCTGCCTCCACAGTCTAAGCACATGCAGCTCTGTCTCTGTGTGTGTTGCTATCCCTGCCATGGGGATGCAAAATACCTTCACATTTCAGTTCTCCAGGTACGGGTTCAGACCTATTTCATTTTTCTTATGTAGTAATTCTGACCTGTGGATCAAGACATGCTTTTTTCTGTTGCCTTTGCTCCCTGCCATTTTTCAGGTAGGTACTGATGTGCCTCTGCCTCTGGAACTGACAACCATGGGGGCCCAGGAATAGCAGCTGTGGGTGCCTGACCTCCTCCCTGGGTGGAGTGGGACAAACAGGTTAGACAGTGTTTGTCAGCAGAGCTTTACCAGGGCAGTGAGGCTGGGAATGTAAAGAAAAATGCAGGATCACCAACCTTTACCTTAAAAGCAATGCATTGCCTCTGAAAGCCCTGGCTTGTGGCCTGGGAAATTTGAGCAAAACAAAAAGCAGTGATTGTGGTGATAGCAGAGAAGGTTGTTGACCAGCGATATTTCGGTTGCTTGGCAGGACTGGGAGACCGTGTCTGCTGCTTCTCAGAAAACAGAGACCTCTGAAGTGCAGCCTTGCAAAACAACAAAAAAACAACAAAAAACCAACAAAACCCCAACAAAATTCCCCAACCAACCAGCTCCACCACAGAAGCAAACTTTGTTCAGCCTTGGGTGTTTGCAAGCGCTGTGTTCGTACTGCAGGGCTGACCTGCTGCAGGCTTGCTCCCATGGATTCTGTGTGGGGCGAGGAACCCAGGCTGGTGGCCAGGTCATGTTCAAAGTCTCTCCTTACTGGGCTGGCCTGCTGAAACAGAGACCAGTAAATACAAAACTAAGTATTATGTGTTGAGCCCTTGATGATGCTACTGTTCATAAATAGGGAACCAAGTAACATGCATGTGGAAGTTGTCTCCGGGTTTCTTCTAACGTACTGGAGTACTGAATGTACCCTATCAAGTTATTACATGCTGCTTTCTTTCCATTGCCATCTGTTATCTCTCTTCTGGTCCTTATCTTTAACTCTGCAAATCCTCTTAGAAATTTCTTGAAAAACTGAGAGGGGAAGCTGGCTCTTAGGTAATGCTTTTATTCGTAGAGTATTTGTTTTTGTTTGCACCACCCTCTTTATTTCATCCTGGTATCTTTTTATGTATTTTGATGTGCGAGACTAGTGATCTAACTTGTTGATTCCAGTAATATCATGTAATGTAATTTAAGAAGGAAGTACTGGAAATCCTAAGTTCTGTAAGCTTGTCCCTCAAAGTAAAAAATAAATAGTATTAGATGCACCAGCCTTTTCTATCTGACAAACACCCAGCAATTTATTTTCATACTCACAGAAGCTTTTCCTTCCCAGTCTCAAATTTTAGAAACCCTGAGAGTGAGCTCCTGCTACACATAAAACCTTATGTTTCGTTTTGTTGCCGGGATGTAGTTCAAATTTGGAAGGTCAGTGTGAGTTCCCAAGGATTCTCCCTGTGTGAGATTCTGATGCTCCTCAGTGTTTTAATATTCTCACTCTGAAGTCTCCTGATCTAATGAGTAAGGGGGAATAAAAGGAGAATGGGCAATAAGACGCATTTGGGGTGTGAAAGCAAGGAGAGTGTATGTGAAGAGCATTCGGTTATGTATGTGCTTGGATTTTTTTTTAGGATAAGAAAACTACTATATTGAAATGCTGCAAGTCCTTATGGCTGCAGAGCTGCTTTCGAGTATTGAGAAGTTTCAAAACAGGGTAACAGAAGGATTGTTCTGATTGTGAGGGTGGGAAAGGCCTTTCCCCCCTTCTTTCAGTAACTCAGAATCCTTTGGTTTTCTCGCTCTCAAAATGAAGGCAGTCACAAGCGATAGCTGAATATGATACTGTTTGTTCCGTTTATATAAATTTTGCTTTGAGTTGAGTTCTGGCAGCTTTGCTGAGTGGGAAGCTGATATGTTTGGCCTCTGTAATGGCTGTGTGGGCTGTCATTAGGAGGTGTTTTGCAGAAGTTGCTGTATCTTACCTTCTCACTTCGTTATAAAGCTTCAACATGCGATCTGCCCTCTCCCAGCTGGCACTGAATTGGTGGGTCTGAAGCGGTTTTGAAATCCTTGGGTTGCCAGGCTTGCACAGAACGGAGCTCATGTTGCAGATCGGGTGGGAGCTGCTGTGCTGCTTTTCTGGTTTTGTACCCTGAGTATTTTTTACTAGCAAGGTACCTGCCTCGCTGTGTAATTATGGAATACTGCCTTGCATTGCAAAGCAGGATTTCCACATTCAGATAAGCCTAAACACATCATCCTAACCTAGGATAATAGTATATCTTGTTGTTGGAAGTTGGAAGGTGTTTTAGTAAAGCAAAATGGGATGAACTGGGAAAAAACCAATGAGGACCACGAGGGAAAGATAAAGTTCCCCAGGTGAAACAGCACTACGTAAGGGGCTGTGCTTGATTGAGGATGGTGAGAAACTCCTTGCTTTGTTAAGTAAATCGCTCATCCTACAAGATCATGGAATTAAGTTATGCCAACAAATACGCTTTTTAAAAGTCAAATTAAAAAATGAAGTTACAGAGGAAAATCACTGCTTTTTCTGGCAATTTGTGCATGCGACTTGAGGGCAAACTTCATGGAGACCCCAACACTGGTCGTGTGGGTATGTAGGAGACTCTTCTCAGTGTTGTCAAACACTGCACTACATATAAAGGCAAATGTAGTTTCTACGTTCTCCAGAAAAACACGGGAGATTTCCCTCTAAATTATCTCTATGCGTGGAGAAATTTTAACTTGCATAGCCATGAAATTCTCTTTAGAGTTTAGGCAAACATTCATTGTGGAGCCCTACAAAACATCAAGGTAGAAATGAGAAGAACAGCTAGCAGATAAGCATTGCAAATGCTCAGATACTTATCTGAATCTTTTTGGTTTAGAAATTGGGTTTGGGAATCTTGAGAGAGCCTGTTCTCACGATAAGGTGCCTTGTAAAGCCCAGGCTCCCACTAGTCAAGAATAGCACAGGTTTAGCCTTTCATTTAAAGGATTGAATCCCAGTGCTGAACCGAAGTGGTATAAGATGTGCCTCACATCTAAATATTACAGTTTGGCTCTCAGGATAAAAGTTTTTGGGATGTACGAGATTTGGTATTAGAAGTGAATGTTTTGTTAACTAACTAACTGCTTTTCTTGAAGTTCTCATACTTTTCATCAGTGTTTTTCAAAGTGTAATATGTGTGTAAAAAAGCAGTAGGAATAGGTATAAATGTCCTTTTCTGGTGCTGGGCTCTGGTGATCCACACAAGGCCTGGATCTCCCAAGCCCTCAGGAAACCAAAATGTGGCTCTACCAGTGATTCACCATTCTCCCAAAATCATCCATGGTCTGAGCTAAGGGATTTACTGAGCCCAGGCTGGAGGTTGTCAGGACAGAGGTTGGTTGAAGTAGGTTGTGGAATGAGCTTCTAAAGCAGTTTTGGACTAATTTACTTTATACTCAGGTTTTTCACTCTCTGTAATGTATACATGATGTTACTGTGTCTCTCAAATACATTTCCACACATTCTAACTTCAGTCAGAACCTTCTGTAACCTCAGAAGAGAGAAACATAGAACCACTGTAACCCCAGACTAAGCTCTTACAGATATGTATTGTGGAAATGTTAGTTGATGGGTGGTGGCTTAAATCTCTCTGCAAATTATCAGCAATGAGTCTGCAGGTAAAAATAGGTACATATGTGTAGAGAGGTGGGGCAGATACTTCTGACAAAAAAAAAGCAAATCAAAGTTGCTTCATTAATTTTATTCTTTTTTACATGCCTTAGTGAAGTTTGGTTGAGTCTCTGTTAGTTTACTTTGTTAATGCTGGTGCCCTGAGGTGGACAGGCCGAGCTGAAGGGGCTCCAAAGCACAGAGGAGCCAGTGCTGCCCTGCCAGGCTGGGGCTGGCAGAGGTGAAGTCACACAGCTCTGGTTTGGGGCAGGGAGGGGCACTTCAGCCTTTGGATGTCCAGGTATGTTCTGTGGCTATTGAGTGGCTTAAAGAAATTCTCCTTTTGTAGAGAAGGAGAGCATCGTTCAAATGCACTCTCACGTCTCAAAGCACATTTTAAAAAGCATGACCAGGTAAGGTCAATGATAAGGTGATTTTGCTTTTCCCCATTTTCTGTGTGCCTCTTTATGCTTTAGCCTATAGAAAAACAGGCAATGTCTCCATCTCTAGATGCACCTCAGAAAGTTTTCTGACTGTATATTTTCCTTCTGTATTCTGGGGTTTTTTTCTGCCAGTTTTGCAGCAGGTGCTTTGCATAAATTTGTCATAAATTTGGTTTAATTTCTGTGGCCAGCACCTGTCCCTTGTTTTCTGTACACCTGACGTGGTGGGTGTTTTGAAGTGCAGTTCAGATCATTTTACCTGCACTGATGCATTTATTGATGTCTTTTTGCTGCACTTCAAAACCCAAACAAAACAACCTGATTTATTGCAAACTTGGCACCACTACCTATGCTCTTGCAACTGGCCAAGTGTCCTCTGCTTGTTTCTGTTGTAAAGAAGAGTCTATTTGGTCTCACAGCTGACTTCATGCTATTATAGTTGGTTTACACAGAATAATATATTACATTATATATAAACAGTATATTACAGTAAACATTTGGCTTTGGGGAGATGACAGTGCTGAGGTGGTACAAGTACAGGCTGCTCTACTAAGGAGAATTAATGCATATTTTGGGCAGGCAGGGTTGGGCACTCCTGTTGCTGAGGCTTTTCTCAGCCTGAGTACTTCCTCATGCAGGTGATAAAAATATATATATATAAAAAATTTTTTTTGAGTGTGCTATCTCTGAGGTGGAGCAGGCAGCTTGAATCATCTGTTTGGAAGAAGTGTTTTGCACAGAGCCCAGGACAGGCAAAGCTGTCGCTGGTTTGGGTTCCCTGCTGGCTGCGTCCCTGCGGCGCTGCCTGGCACATGAAAGGCGAGGAGTGCCTGCCATGGCTGGCTGGGGACTGGGGAGCACTGGGGCTCCTTTGATGTTGCCAGGGCAGGTGGTTTTCTAATTCTGAACATGAAGGAGGAAGGTGAACGAGTCTGGGAATTACAGTGCTCAGCTTTCCCAACTCGAATGGGTGACTCTTTCAAAACACCTTATAGGCAGGAAAGGTCTTTCCATTGTTTTCTTTTAATATCCCCAGCTCAGCTCTGCCCTCAGACAGCTTGACCTGAGACCCAGCGAGAGGCCAGGCTCCTTTGGGGACACTTGGTGGGCCAGGGGAGTAGCGTGACCAGTGGGTGCAGCCCATGGCTCTCACTGGTCACCCATGGCTGTCACTGGTCACTGGCACCCCTAGATCTCTGCCGCAGGGTCCCCTCCTGGGGAAGGAAGAGGTGTTGCTCTATGTGAGGTCTGTGGCAGGGCCAGAGGGGCTTTATAACTTATCTTTGTTTGCTTTTGCTGCCTGTTTTTGTGTGTGTGTGTAGCAGGAGCCTCCGATGGCTGCTGCTCCCCTGTCCCAGCGAGGGCCAGCACGGGAAGACGAAGGAGTAGGAAGGGAGCAGGAGCGAGAGGCCCCGAGCCCTGAAAGCCTGCCTTTGTGTCCCTCTCCCCCCGGGCCCTGCCTGGGGCAAAACATTACACAATCCAGCTATTGTCTGCTTGGAAACGTCTACAGCATCCTACTGCAATTATTTATGAAAGGAAATATTTGATGTTTTTCTGGAAGGTGGGTGGGGGAAGCTGAGTTTACCTCTCTTCTTGTTTGGAGCTTAGTATTTCTTGCTTTTGTTCTTCCTGTCCAGTTGTTCCAAATTTTTTCTGAGCAGCAGAGAGTGCCTGTGCCTGCAGTCTGTGCTGCAGGGGAAGTCCTGCTGTGAAAACAGCCTCCCCCCACCCCCAATTCTACAGAATTTCATTCAGTGTTATAAATAAAAGATACCCACAAGCTCCTTCTCAGGATTTGGTTCATGTCCTTCACGTTTTGTCTAGTATGTTTTTTATATGTGGCAGCATTTGGAGGTGTTAGATTTTCCTTAGTTTTCCCTGGAAGTGTAGGCGTAGTGAGAGAAAGAAGGAGCTAGGGAGGATCCAGAAGCTGATCCTGATGGAGAGACTCAAAATAAATGGCATCACTTGAACCCGTTTTTCTCAGCTTGAGCCCTCTCTGCAGGTGACATAGGAGGCATCGGAAGTGTAGTTTCTTGCTAATAAATACAAGCCTTTCCACATTTTCAAGAGAGAACTAAACTAGAAAATACTCGAAGTAACAAGTAAATGCTCAACAGGTGTAATACCTCGCACTTTGTGCCAGTACTGTGCAAAATAAATCTCAGAACCATTTTCATAAAGGCCTGGTTGTCCCAAGTTTGTTTAAACTGATCTTGAAAAACTCTGCTTCAGGTGAACAGTGGTTACTATAACATGATTTCTGAAAGAAATCTACCTGAGACTGATGCTCATCAGTATTATTTCATCAAGTGGGAGCTTGCTTTCCTTTTCTCTTTGGGGAGATATTTCACTGGATTTGGCAACTTCCATGCTTGCTGGCTTTGATTCATATATAGGAGTGGTCTCATAATGCCTTGTCTTGCATGTTCTTGCTGCTGGCTTGTGATGGAAGAGTTCTCTTGCAGTGGTGACTCCTCCAGTCCTCCTCTCTGGATCATTTTTAGGCTGCTACTTCTGGCTGGCTGAAGGAATGTTAGGCCGGCTCACTGAGGGCTGTAGTGGTTAGGGGGAAAGGTTTGGAAACTTTCAGAGTCTCATAGCCAAAATCAGAGAGAGGACAAATCAACTTCGTAATTCTTTGAAAAAATTGTATCAGCCCAGCCAGTAAACATTTTCCTTTTCCCAAAGGAGCTAAAGAAGTGCCATTTCCCTGGAAGCTAGGACAGTTCCCCAGGGCCATTCCTGCTCCAAGGTATGCTCAGGTGCAGTGTTGGGTGCTCTTGCTGAGTTGTATGGAGGAGGAATGTGTGTTGTTGTGAGTGATGAGAATGCATTGCTTTGTGCAAAATGGATTGCTGGGGGTTTTAGAGCATTCTGGGAAGTGTGTGATAAATGAAGAGTTGTTACATGTCCTGCTTACTGCAGCCTGTTTTGCTGAAGTCAGGGAAAGCTTTCTGAGCCAGAAGGCTCAGTGTGGTGCTCCAAGCATGACCTGCTCCCTTGTGATGGTAGCAAAGAGCAGATCTGTCTTCCTGCAGCTCTCTGTGGCTGCTGCAGAACAGACTGAGCTGTATCTGCATTGTCCCTGAGCCATGGGGACTTCACCCTGTTAACCCAGATCCACGCGTGCTGAGGAGAACAAATTCCACTTTTTCAAGTCTTTTCTCACGTACCAGGAAGGAAACTTTGATCGCTGACATCATGGTTGGTGGAAAATACCCCTGTGAAATCCCATATTCCAAACCACACATGGTAAACAAAAGAAAATTTCACTCCGTATTTCCTTAATTTCACCAGTGGTTTTCCCCCCTCTTGTTGCTGTCTAGGAGTTGAAGCCAGAAGAGTTTTATAGCATTTTTATTTCATTTGCACATAAAAGCATTCAGTTTCCTTGGGTCTAAAGATGGCTGAATTATTGTCCTGGTAAAACATGCCAAGGTAGGAATGAATTAGTGTTTTAAGCTTGCTGTGGGGGATGATAGGGGATGCACCACCACAAGGAAGCAGTATATATTAAATTTAAATTAAGATGCAGTCTTAAAAGTAGTTTTGGACTTTGGGGGATAAGTTTAAAAATAAAACCAAATTCATTGATTTAGCGTCCTGAAATACTGATGTTCTCTTAATACAGAAGAAACAGTGGCACCATAAAGTGTAAAAGTGATGTAGGGTAGTGATGCTGTACATGAATTAAGATAGAACTTGCAGTTACGTTGGCTTGAATCTATACAATGGTTTGTGGTACTGCCTGTCATGCACAAGAAGCTTTTCTCGGTAGGCTGTGTTGGGACAGCAGTGCAGCCTGTCCGAGCTACACTCCTGCATGGCAGGGTGCCTGTCCATATCCCTGGGAATGGGTCGGAGGCTTGGGATTTGTAGGATGGCTGTCCTTCAGGGTCATGTTCTTTCTGTGGGATGGTGTGGGTTGTGGGATACACACTTCAAATGCACGTTGCTGGCAGTGAGCAGGAAATGTATTTTGTAGATGAATTTGTTCTGAGCGCATGATTGTATTTGTTTAATTGATTTTGTGTAAATTGCTCATAAAACATTTTTAAGTTGCGGGCTCCGTAGGTACTTTTGGATCCAGGAGCAGGCGGGTGCAGTACACTGTGCCTGAGAGCAGTCACTCAAGCTCAGCATTAACTTAGGTGTTTTTGTACTTGCTGGAAACTGATCTTTTGCCTGATTGATCTGTGTTTGTGTGCGCATGAATAATTCACAGGTATATGTGTGTGGATATACACACACACATCCTGGTGTGTGCTCAACAGAAAACCTATGGGGCAGTGGGTACCCAGAGGCAGAGCAGCCCTTTCTTCAGTTTATTTTCCCAAAGCATTGTTGTAGACCAGATATATTTTCCTATTCTTGTATGTGCTATAAAATAATATTTTTCAAGATGGGGAAAATATCAAGTTACTTCCATTCTGTGCTTTTACAAAAATCACTTGAGAAATTAACATTCTTGTGTATCAGGTTACAGGCGTCCGAGTTTGGGAGGGGCGAGTGTGTAAGGGGAAGCAGGATGTGTGTGAGCTGGGAACAAAGGCAGCCTCGTGTTGTGGAGGGGTAAACAGGGATGATAGTGCTTTGTGGTGGATCCCTTATGGGTGTTAACAAAAGCGTGGATGCTGTTGATGAGCAGTCTCTGCACTGTTTCCATGCACGCTGTTATATCCATGTGCAATTCCGCCTGTGTGCATGGGTGTTGTTAACTCTGCTGTTGCGTTGCATGTGGTTTCCATTTGCCAGTCTTCAGGTCTTTTTCTGCAACAAATTTCTTAAGAATTTTGCTTTAACTCTTGCTATAAGCCCGTGACCCCTGGTTGGCCTCCCAGTACCGTCGCCTTTCCCAGCTCCAGAACAACCAGAGGGGCCTGTTCTCCTCTGGTGGTTCTGGAGCCCGAGGTGGGGACGGTGGCTCGGACACGCTGCCTTGCCCCTCTCAGCTCGGAGGAGCTGTGTGAGGTCCGGAGGTCCCTGAAAGGGGGAAGCTGAAATGCAAACATGAAGCAGAATAATAAAATGATGTCACTGGCAGCCAATCCGGAGGGGTGATGTCACACGCCTGGCAGCCCCCGCGCCCACAGCACCAGCAGCCCCCTCTCGCCACTTGTCCCTTTCTCACCACTGGGAACTGCTGAGGATCAAACCTTCTGAAGTTCATTATTTCAGAGTTAAGTGCACATAAAACACAATTCATCACTCCTGCAGTTCATGAGATTCTGAAGTTTCCCAAGACTGTAGAACTGGGTGGGAGCTCTTATAGCTCTTCCATGGAGCACATGACAAGCAGGCGAAGTGATTTTCTCTGGGGTTTTTTTCTTCACAGCCCTTGCTGTTCTGCCCTGTGTGTGCTGGGTAGGATACGTGTTGGTACGGGTTTGCTAGTTTTGATGTGTATTATACACCATTCTTATTTCCTTATTTATTTTGTGTTATACATTTAGGTCATATTTTATATTAGCAAATCCCACAGATAAGCTCTAAATTACTCAGTTGTTTCTGTCTCCTCCTATCCACTTAGCAGAGGCTGTGTTGAGCATCTTGGTGGTTCTAGCTGTTGGAGGCTGTAAGAGCTGTTTATTATTTCTGAGTGAAATTTAATAGGTTTTCAAACCAGAGAGCTGAGGCACCCTTTCTGATATTCAAAACAATGACTGTATCAACAGTTTGAGGTAGATTTAAAAGAAATAAATAATTTTACTCTGTGAGGTCATTGTTGATGCCAGGAAAGAAAGGTATGAGCAAACAGATCTCGGACAAAAATCTAGTTTTAGAGGATAGACAAGGTCCTCTATTACAAATTGTACTACTTCCTTCTTTTATTTTATTTTTATGTTTTTCTCCAGAAGCATAATGGTGAGGAGGACGATGTAAGGAGGAAGGAAGGCTGTAAGTTTTGTTACATAGACTTCATCTGCATTCGGGATAAGGAGAAGTTGTGTCAGAGGGCTCTGATGGTTTTAGCTTTTCAAGGATAGATAATAATCTCCAGTCCAGGTACTGGAATTTCTTTCCTATTTTAGGCTACACTGGATTTCACATGACATATACAAGAGATGTTTGATCAATTTTAAGGACAGCCATGTGACCCAATTTGGGATGCCTGAAACTATTGCTAGAATGAGAGCCAAGCACGAGGCTTGGGCAAGGGTGGTGTTAAATGTGTTTGAGATCCCTTCTGTGAGGTGTGAGAAGGTAGAAGGAGGTATGTTGTCTTTATAAACTGAGAAATGGTCAGATTAAAGCAGATGATTCCTCCTGAACTGGGGCTTCTGAGTTGCAGCTGCTGCAGGCAGGGAGCAAAGCAGAGGAGCAGTCTGAGTGTCCTGTACAAACTGTTCATATCATAACCCACATTATAGGGTTTTGTTTTCATAGTGTGTTGTAAAAGTGATTTAATGTTTTGTAATTGTTTTCTTGGAGGAAAAAAAAAGAAATTTATGTGAGCTTCAGTTAAAGATGCAGCTACTGTAATTCATCTCTGAAGGAGCTGGAATACTTTTTAAATGCATGCAGCAGTCTAAGATAGCTGTATTATTGAGAAACCACACTGGAGCTATAAATCAAAAGGCATCTTTGAATTTACTCTCTTCATTGCCAGGTGTATGGAGAACTGTACCATTAGGCCAACAGGAGAAAAGATTTAAGATTTCAGTCCTTCTCAGAGTTTTATTCTTTTCTTGTAAAGAATCCTGCTGTAATGACAAGCATTGACATCAAAATAAGATGCTTTAGAAAAATAATTAAAATAACATGACGCATTTAAGTTCATCTTGGGTGGTTTCTCAGCATTGATGTTCAGCTTAGGAAGACGTTTCCCATATTTTACAGCTTTCAGTGTGTTCCAAAACGGCAAAAGAGACTGTAAAATATTCCATCTGATGGATGCGTGTTGGTGTGGATTGTTGTATGTGCATAGAGATAGAGAGTGTGGATTCCATGAAAATGGAATGAGCCAAAGGCATGGGAAGAGTTTCACATGAGATAAGCAGAGGAAGACGCTGTGCTGTTTGCATGTTTCCTGTGCTTGTGGTAAACTCGGATTGCTGTTTTAGGGCTTCTGTAACAGGGGAGGTGAAGCCCAAGCAGATCCATGTCCCCTTTAGTCAGGGAAGTCACAGCTTTCTGTGCTGGACAGCCACTTGTTACAGGGCAACTAATTATTTTTTTCAATCTCAATTTATAGGACATCTTTCACATGTGATTTCCTAGAGGAGCATTTGCTAGTTGAAAGCAAAACCTGTAAAACTTAAGTGCTTCCATTAATAGCCTGTTTAATTCTGGAAAAGTCTTATATAGCCAAGTTGAAAACTGATGACTAGACATAAGGATCCTTTTCCTACCTGCAGCTGGGACTCGCATTAATTCCTAATGCATTAAAATGGTAAATTTTGTAGTGTAACAAAAACTGAAGATGTTTGTGGGGCTGAGTTTGCCAGCAAAATGACGATAGAATAGGCTGTTTGGTAAAGTGTGATATAAAAGTGCAGCAGCCTGTGTGGCCCAAGCACAATCAGTACGTGTAGGTATATCCTTGTGCCTTCTGTAGTTGTAAACAGTGCACAGTTGTGACTGTTTGTGGTAATAGAAATAATAACCTGACATAGGAGATTGCTCATTTGTGAAGTAAACCTGGTGAAATGGTAATATGCTGAACTTGTACCAAACTGTTGAGGTCCTTTAATACAGTTTTACGTTCCTAAGTTGGAGTTGTGAGCCCCGTGGACTGGGAAGTGCATCAGCAGTGCTCGAAGTCTGCATTAAGTTGTAGACTGGCCTTTTGGGTCCTGTCTCAGGAAATTCTGAGCTATTGTTGATGTGTTTTACTTGTGCTGACTTGCTTCATGGCCTGGTTCTCTTCTAGTAGTTCAGTGTGGTGATTTGTGAAGATTTCCCGCTGTGGCTTCAAGGCTGGGGGATGTGGTGATAATTGGTGGTGGAGATGACTCCAGTTTTGCTGGACGACTTGGACATTCTTCCCTCCCCACCCTCTGCATTTCACCTTGAGCAGCCCCTTCTTTGGCAGCAGGATGCTTTGATAGAAGAATGAGGTAGTGGTGACATTTTTCTCCTCTTGAAACCCAGACGGGCATTTAAGAGGCCAGATAAAGGAGCTGGGGGTCGAACTGTAGGCAGTTGGTTAGAAAATGTTGGCTGGCACTACTGGAGGAGTTGAAATCATACAGCTTCCCTTTCCATAAGAGCCTTCTATTGCATGCTTTAATTTTATCTGTCAGTTATTTGACCAAAGCCGCATTCTGAGGCTGGACTCACTTTGAGTAAGCCGATACTAAGTTTAAATTGATAGACAGAGTTACCCAGAGGGCTTGGATCTATTCATGCTCTTTGTTCTCTCCTTCTTCTTTCCCACTTCTCTGTTGTTGGTGGCTGAAGTGACATTCCTGGAGACATCTCCACAGATCTGCCCAGCCCAAGCTCTCTGTGTCTTACCTGAGTGCTGCAGGATGGCTCAGCAGCCTCCTGGCCTCAGGTTGTTCTGATTGCTTCCAAACACTTGGAAAGAGCAGTGAGCAGGATTCTGGCGTTGCACTTTGGGATTCTTGCCTGTAGAGGGATGATGGCTGCTCTAATTCAGTTTGTTTCTGTAGGAAGTAGAGAAGAATATTGGAGTTATTTTGTCCCAAGAGAGCATCGTCCTAGTGACTCCAGGCTGTTTTGGAACATTTTGTGGCTTTTAAACCTTATAACATGTACCAGTAATAACCCGAAAAGAGGGTGGCTGTATTGGCATTAGTCTATTGGAAATTTTTTCCTGGATATGATCAAGCTGGAGACCAAAACCATTTCAAATGGACAAGAAATGACATCAGGCCATTTACGACCTTAGCATGGCTCAGTGAAGCTCAGTGTTGATACTCTGTTTTCATCACCCTTTTTGGTGGAAAAATAGGTGTTTCTTGTTTTAATATGAGCTTTTGGTAATTTTACACTGTTGAGACTTTTAGCCATTTCATTTCTGACTGCACCTTCAGGAGAAAACAGTCACAGCTGATACTCTTCCTCTACATCCAAATGAATCTTCCAAGTACAAAACTAACGAAATACTGTAGAAAACTATTAAACTAGAATAAAACTTTATGGAAGCAGCTTTTTAATGAACTAAAAAAGCAAGTGAGTGGTCTGTACTCAGGATTTCCTAGTGCATTTCTACGTGGGCCTTCAGAAGCGTGATCTGCCCTGGAACAATGGATTCTCACTCTGGGACGTGAATTCTGGGTATTTTTTGGCACTGGAGCCTGTTGAGTGTGGAGTAAAATATGCTTTTATAAACTCAAATGGGAGTGTAGAATCTTGTGGCCAGTTTTGGACTGGAGAGATTCTTGTTTTGCAGAACTGTCTTGTTGTACAGTTTTTAGTAGCAGTACACAGGATGCAGTGGGGTATCAGGAGAGTTTCTTGAATTAAAGGGATAAATTGTACAATCTAGCTTCCATGGAGAGGTACTTGCAGTGTACAAGTCCACTTTATTTATGCAAATCTACCCTGAAAATTTGAAATTCAAGAGTGGTCACAAGGTGTAGGAGTGTTTTTTATTTGGAAATAATAACTTTAGATTTCTCTGAAATGTCACATGCCTTAGCTTAGACAGTCTTCTAGCTCAAGTTATGAACTGTTGAGGAAAATGAGTTATTAATGGGAACACAAAAAGGTAACACCAGTGTAGTGAGCAGTGGAGGTGAAATGTCTCTCTGGAGAGAAATGCAGCATCTCAAGGTAGAAAAACATTTTTTTAAAGAAGGCACTATTTCAAAGGCTGAGGGTTTTTGAAAACAATTTGGTGCCAAAAGCTTAACCTGTTTTTCATAAACACCGTTGCTGGTTGGAGCCAAAACAAACAATTAAGGTCCTTAAATGAACCGAAGTGAGGAATCATAGCTGCCCCAGCAGGCTGCTAAAAATTGTAAGTGTGGCTACGTGTGAGTCAGGGAGGACAGTCAGGAGCAGGGACCTGGGGATGGGCTGGGTTTCCTGGTCACTTCTTCCTTGGTGCTGCTTTTCTTGGAGGGGTACAGGAAAGATGTGAGCGAGAAATGGTGGTCGTGCCCTAGCCTAGAAGCCAAAGTGGCTGTGACTTGACAGGAGAGCAAGGCCGTTATAGACTGTGGTGCGTGTGAGCCAGAGGTGTTACTGTGCTACTATTTTTTGTTCATTATCTCTGCTCTCTCTCCTTTTTGCCTTCTACAGCACCTCCTGCCAAAGGTTTCATTTACATAGTGCAGTACCTGTGTCACAGGTCAGCCTCTGCCTGGCTGGGCTGGCACCCACTAAGCTTTGTTGGAAAACGTCCCCACTTCCCATGGCCTTTGGAGTCGAGCAGCTCTCTGCTGAGGGGTGGATGCCTCTGAGGTGCTGAGGGAGCTTGTGCATGTACAGGGGCATCAGGACAGGCAGGAGGAGCTGGACGTGTCTTCACTCTGAGCACTCAGTGGCTGCAAGATGCAATCACAACATGTTATTTTCAGCAGTTTTAAAAGCAACCCTCCCATACCACCTTCCAGAATATTATTATTATTTGAGATTTTGTGGAATGGGTGTAGAGCATTGGGAAGGCTCTGGCATCTGTGGGGATCTTGGGCAAGGCCGTCTGCGCTTGTGCTTTGATTTTCTTTTCTAAACCACCTTTATAAAGATCTACAGGAGAAATCTATGTGTTTTCCTTGACTGTAGAATTGCAGATACCAGTTGGGAGATGCGCTGGATGGTCTTCAAGTGGCCTCAGCTGTCCAAAAGACTTGAACAACTTTTGGAGAGATACCATTGTTAACCATCGTAGCAATTGAATTTAATCTGCTTTTTGTACGTTTCTGCTTGGGAATTAGTTCCATTCTATTCCAGAAAGTAGAGGCCTGAATTATAAGCAAGATCCCTTTCTCATGGACAGATATTATGATTCTGAGAGACACTGTGTAGTGGCAGCATTTAACTTCACCTGTTTGTTCCTTCTTTGGCAGGTTAGAGAAACTGGCATGGAGGATTAAGCTCTGGAAAGCTGTAAAAAAGCATTTTTCTCATACACTCCTTTATAATCACAAGTATGGAAAGGACAGGCATAGGTGAGGATTATTTACAACCATAAAATGCAATGGAGTTTGAAGTTAATTTTAAATTTACCTACATAAACAAACTATGGGTGGTACATTTTTTTCCCTCTTCTAACTGTCTGTGAGAGAAGTGTCAAACAGCGCATTATTTATGAGCTGTTGCAGATATTGGACTTCTGCATGACATCCTCACCTCATAAATGCCTCGGTGGAGAAAGGAGAATAGCTGGTGTGTCTCATTTTCCAGTCTTGCAACTCCACAGCATTACCCTGGTTATCTGAGGGACTGTGTGGCAGCCTTTGGCCATCTGGAGATTTTTGCCAAGTGAACTTGTAGG
Source organism: Oriolus oriolus (assembly GCA_013400235.1). NCBI lineage: Eukaryota > Metazoa > Chordata > Aves > Passeriformes > Corvidae > Oriolus > Oriolus oriolus. The sequence goes on from VXBT01007692.1 coordinate 99,351, forward strand.
AAGTACTCAGAGAGAGATCAGCTGGATGTGTGCTCAGTTCACTATAAACAAAATATTTGTCCTTAAGCATAAACCAAAAAGGAAATGAAGCAAGGAGATGTTAGTAGACCTCCTTAAGGAGTGTAAGTAACGATGTCAGTGTTAATTCTTTAAAAAAAAAAAAAAAAAATCTCTGCCTGTTAAAATGCTTCTCTGGTGAATGCAGAGTTTTCTCAAAGGCAACAGAATTCCTGTCTCCTACAGAGATACTTGCTGGTTGTTGGAATAGCATGGCTCTGACATTTTTAACATTTCCTCAAATTTAGGAGCTAAGTCACAGCTTCAGGACCTTCGTATCACTGGAGAAATTGCTCAAAGAGAGCAGGTAAAGCACTCTGGGATGTTGGAACAGGGACAATCCTAAACAGGATTTGAACAGTGCTGCCCAAGAGCTGCACACTGCCAGTGCCTGGCTCCTGCTCAGCTGCACTTGGTCCTGAGCAAGACTGAGTAATCCTGGCCTGATACACAGGTGGATCCTAGAGGTTCCCTTAGCTGGAGGTGAGCATGTTCCTGGTGTGCTGCAAGTTTGTGTCAAAACTCAAACCTTGAATGTAGTCACTGGAAAGAACCTGCGGCCTTGGACTGGGACTTCAGCTAATGTGGGAGCTCTGCTGGCACACTTGTCGTGTTGGGTTTTTCTGCGTATATATTCTTCCCAAAAATCAACAAGATTTTTCTTGTTGAAACCAATAAGAAATCAAATTGCTTTTGTAAATGTTCCCTGTTGCAATAGCCAAGTGATAGAACCTTTTTTAATAGTTTTAATGAGAAGTCAGATGTCAGAACTACTGAGAGCGGTGATTGAGTAAAGTGCTTATAACTAAAGGAGAATAAACCTTGATTAGTGGAGATAAATCTCAAATACTTCAAGACACTTGGACAGAGCTTTTAACTAGCTGTTGCATGAGTAAATACTGTGCAGGCAGAAGCTGAAATTAATATCAATGTGAAGTACATGTTGGGCAGCTTCTGCAGTTAGTGCAGAATCACAAAATATCCTGTTTCTTCTCTTGTCACCCCAAACTGACAGATGTTGCCCTGGTTGCAGGGGTAGAGCCCTGTGAGGAACAGAGGGATATTTGGCAGAGAACAAACAAATTCTTGAAGTACTTGAGAACTTCTTTGGAAAGCAGCTTTGAATCTTTGTTATCGCTTTATTGCTGAAATAAATGTTAGGCTCCTTAGCAGACAGAAACATATCACGAGCCTAATGCTGGACTTTCTGCAGCCATGGCTGTAGTAGGTGGGGATTCTTTTGGAAGCCTCTCCAAAGGAAGGGCTTCTCTCTTTGTTTTTGGCTTTTGGCACATATTACCAAAATATTTGCAGTGCAGTAACATGTATATTTTCTTCTGGAAAGTGGGAAATAAAACATATTTGTTCCTATGTGTAAATACTCTTTCCCCACAAAAAACAATATTTGCTTTGTAAATCCAGCCTGCTCCTCCTCTCAGAGCGTGAATTCCTGTGAGCTCCATTTCAGAGAGCCGGCACGTGTACTTCCAGGTTATCACTGAAAAAAAGGGGGCTCACAGCTCTCCCCTTCATGTTTGTAGGAATAGGTGAGACTTCTTGAAGGAAGGACCCTCGAGTGGTGGTTAAAGTGACCTTCTTAGGAAATGCCATTCGTGCCAGAGCACATAACCTTCCTCCCCATCTCTTCCCCTGCATAGGAGGGGTTGTGGGATACAAAGCAGCCTGGGAAACGGAATGCACATTCTTGTGTACAAAGGAAGCTCAGAATCTCATGGTATATACATAGGTCTCTCTGTCTTCCCCCTTAAAAATGTTTTTCTTTACCCTGTAATCAGAAAAATTTTTCCTTACTAATTTTCCTTTGGGTGGAGAGAAAAGGGAAGGATCTATTGTTGGGATGGAAGTTGCTGCCGGGGGTGACAATTGGGCTATTGTTGGGCTGTAATTCTAGTCCGGGGGCTCTGAGAGGAGGTGGAAAGGAGAAAGAGGAATATGAACAAAACCAAGTATTAACTCTGTAATAAACTCCTGTTGTTTACCTGAGCCAGGGTAGCCAGAGGTTTGGTCTTGTTTTTCCTGAAGGCCGATGAAACGTGGTGTTATTGCCACTGGTGATGCTGCTCTCCTGTGAGCTTCTGGGAGAGGGGGAAGAAGGGAACTTTTTTTCCCTCCAGCTGAGGATATGCAGTTATTTTTCTAAAGCCCAAATCAAAACTGTTAGCTGAAGGCAGAAACAGGCCGCAGGAAATGCTGTTTCTTCTGGCAGCAAGAGACAAAGATCCTTGTTCTTCAGACCAGCCTTTGTATATAGTTCAGCACAATAATAATTTTTTTAAAATGTCTGATAAAGAACAAGTAGTTATTATCATATTGTGTTAACAGAGCTATAATTAAGATTGTTCTTGTCACTTTTTTTTAATGTTCCATCTTCCTTTCGGAGTTCTTAATTGTTGAAAAAAATTAGTGTGTATTTACATTTGGTAAAAAGAGGTTTGGGGACCAAATGTTTTAGAGCAGCCATGTTTGCTTTTCTGGGCTCTTACCATGAATATGAGTGAGAGACACTTTGAGAAAGGAATGAAAAGATCCTGTGGATTAACTCAGGTGTTACTCAGGCTCCATCCAGGAGAGGAAGCAGCCACTTCACCACTGGCTTCTTAAAGACTTACTGCCTTCCTGATGTTTCTGCATCTCCCCAAATATCCTGGGATTGCTTTGGCATCACTCCCCCCACTCCATCCCCCCCAAGGACATGCTGTCAAGGCATTTACACCACCAAACTGGTATATGTGCTTCTGTTCTAAAAGAGAGATACTCCTTTCGAGGTTAGATAACCTCTTTTATTATTTTAATTATAGCTAGAAATGTTCATCCTTCTTGGGTTTTTTAAATTTTATTACACAGTATTGATCTCAAGTGCTGCCTGCTTCTAGATGCTGGTGCTCCCCTGGACTTTGATCCCTTGATGGAGAAGTCACTTGTGCTCCAATGAAGACTTGAATATTCAGTTTTCATTAAAACTGTGATTTCATCATCAGTGAGACATGGGATTTTAATGCTGTTTTCACATGTGGCCCTGCCAGCTGACAGTGCTGGGCAGGGAGGGACCTGGAGGTACCTGACGTTTGTTCACCTTCAGCTTTGACAGCTGGCTGCCTGCCAGAAGCAGGGAAGGTTGTCATTAATGCTCTTAATTTTTATGAGTGTTGGAGATTTAAAGTGTTTACTCCGTGTTGTCGGTTGTAGAGCCTTTGTATTTAAAATAAATAATCTTGTTTTAAATTAGTGTTTCCTGGAGGAAGCTATCTGGCTATTGTAAAGTGCTCTGTCAACAGAGCTGCATCCTCATACCAGCAGAAGAGGAAGGATCTTGTATCGATAGACAGAGGTTGGGAGAGCTGACACAGAAAAAATTCCCATGGACAGGGCCTTTTGCTTCCTACTTTTTTTTGCACAGATGGGTCTCTTTGTTTTTGATTAAACATTAATCAAAAATCAATTTATGACTCCATGTAAGTGGTATTAGATAAGTCTGCGTTTATCCACAGTAAATAAAAACATTGTTCAGACATGAACAAACAACAGCCCTGCTTTGGTTTGAGTTTCAAAGTAGATGGGGGTAGAAAATTGTAATTAAAATTGCAGATTTCATAATTGAATGTGTTCTTTTTTAATGAGAACATTTAACTGTAGCAGGATAAAAAAAACATAACTGAACTAAACATCTGAATGTTTTGCAAAAGAAGGTGAAACTAGGATCTCTCGATCCTTCAGCAGAACAAGGTAATCTTATGGGTAAAGAGGAGATTTCTGAGGAGGTGAGGTGTAACCTTGAGGATATTGGACAGTTTGGGCAGCCCATGAGATTTTGGGATCTGAATACTCTGATTTGCTTCAAAAGCAGAATTACTTTCTGTACATTAACAGTATCTCTGGGTGGAAGAAGGAATGTGGAGGAGCAGTCTGGTTACTTGTAGGAATTAAATGTGGGTTTAAGCATTTTACTTGCAGTTACTGACAGTAACTGGTTTTTAATTCTGTTTTTTTCTTCAGGCTGAAGTACTGAAGACAAGTCTTTGTTTTCATGCATGTGTGAATAGTTCTGGGTCTTTGTCATGCTGCTTTGTGCCTTTTCTAGTTTTCTTACATCCTTTTTGAGCTGAAGGGCTCAGAGTTGCAGTCTGTATTTGAGATGTGAGCAACCTGCACTTTTACAGTGTTAGAATGAATTTTTTTTTTAAGTATTTCAACAAAGTATCTGCAATTCAAAGTCCTCCCTGGGGTGGATTTTGGTGAGGTCACCCGTCTGGGCCCCAAAGGGAAGGATGCAACTGTGGGAAGGAAGAGGAGAGGTGTTCTGGGGGGCCTCAGCACTGCAGCTTCCTGTTACGTGATAGAAAATGCTGGATGGAGCATTTGTTGTGCATGAATGATGTAGTAGTTGGGAAAACTTTTTGGCCAGCTTTGACTTGTTCTGTTTGTTAGTTTTGTTTGCACCCAGAGTGCAGGGAAGAGGATTGAATTAAGCTTTAGCATCCTCTCAGTTATTGGGCCAAATGCCACTACTTTCGCTGCCAACACAGCCTACAGAAGATGTGTAGGCATGGAGAGTGTGGGAGTTTCAGAATACACAGCATCTTTTAATTGACACGGGATTTGTAAAGTGCAGCTTGTATAACTGGTGATACCTAATCTCCCTTGTCCCTTCCAAGAGGCACGTTGATGATCCATATGCTTGATGGAGGTGTTGCTTTGTCTACGGGAGATAAGAACTGCATACTTGATCAGAGATATCTTGCCTCTGATAATGCCTGCAGGCATGCAAATTTAAGCCATAAATTCTGAATATTCTCTTGCCTAAATGAAGGTTTTATATTTTAAAATTTTTAAAGAAGTTTTCCTCTTGCAAATGGGAGACTTTCTCCCCCTTTAAAAAGGGAAAAAGGAGATGTGGGGATAAGGGAGGGACCTGCAGTGTTCAGTGTGAGGTGCATAATGAAAGGTTACACCACAAAGTCAGGTGCTGGGTGTTGCTGGCAACCAGGTGGATTCAGGAAACACTGCTTTGCAGGTATTTTGTTACTTGCTACAGTGTCACTCCTCCTGAGTGACTTGGCATGTCTAACCTTGCCTGATCCCCAGGAACTGTCATCCTGCTTTCCCAAGGTTCCTTGTGGAGGAACCTGTTAGGACAGCGGCTACAGCGGCTTTGGCCTTCGGGAATGGAAGGTGATGGCTCACACAGAGTGTGCTGTGGGGACTCAGGAGAGTGTCTCCAGGAAACAGGAGATACCTGAATCATGGAGTCATTTAGGTTGGAAAAGAGTTTTAAGGTCGTTGAATCCAACCGTAAACCGAACACTGCCAAGTCGAGCAAAAGTCAGGCTTAAGCAGCTGAAAGTGAGTTTTCAGAGAATATATGTCCAGCAGAGCAGAGGAAACCGGGAGAGGGAAGAAACGCGAATGATCCATAAATATTTTATTACTAGGTATAGAAACAAGGTGTGCTGACATCTGTTTTTCTTTCCCAGTGCAGCTGTTGCTGTGTAGTGTCTGTGGAATAGCTTCAGCCTTCCTGGTGGCACTGCCCTCCTTAAAAATCAAATCAAGCACACACAAAACCCCCACAACACAGAGGAGGTGCAAACTCTGCTAAGCCTACTGACAGTAAGCTAGCTGTTGTTGAGTTATTAAGATTACTTTTCACCGGAGCCTCTGCATTCCAGACTGAGATTCCCTGCTCTGGGGGGTTTGGGGCATCCACTGGGGTCAGTGCGGCAGCCTGGGGCCTTGGGCTTTGTCGGGCAAGATCCTGAAGTTGCTGCCTAATTTTAAGTACAGGTAAAGCCATGAGATTTAATGTAGGTTCTTCATAGTCTTCAAGTAAGTCCGGAGTTTTCTTGTCAACACTACATCAGGAATTTAATGGCAAGACATGAAAGAGGGTACTGGGTGGATTGCAGTTCCTGCTTACTTTGCAGATGCTTTTACAGCAGGTCTTTTGTCCCTCCTCCTAAGCCCTTCTGTTTTGAATCTCAGCACCCTGACAATCCCCATGTCTCTTTATTTTCTACTGTGTATTTGGACAAAAGAATCAGTAAGTGAGGAGCAGGGCACACACATCTGAGAGCGTTTTGTCCCTCCCTGCACCACCCCCTCCCTTTTTTTTTTTTAATACACAGATTTTGAGTGTTGTGAAAGGATTCAGTCTGGTTATTCTCTGTTTTGAGAAGATGGAAACAAAATGTCAATGATGTTTCATTTAAATTTGTGTTTAATTTAGTGTTTCTTGATGTGTGATATGTAGGCAATGGTTGTAGAGATGTCTGCAAACAGCTGTGCAAAAATTAGGGAATGCTGTGTTCTAGAGGAGTAAATTGAGCCCAAATTTGTGCTCCCTTATGATGCTCTGTGTTGCGTTGTCTGTAGAACAGTGAGGGTTTTTTGATTAGCGTAGTTGTGCAGTGATAGCAAGAAGGACAACTTTTCATTGTGATCTGATTTTTGTATTTATTTCAGTTTTTATTTACTGCTGCTGCACTTTTCCCTTTTTTTGCTTTCAACATTTCCTACAATGCAGGTTGCTTTTAGAACACGATGCTGAGACCGTCGTGTCTAAAATACTCCAAATGTTTTTAGAGCTGGCTGGTTCCAGCCCCAACACACACAACTCTGTGCCTCCCAAAAATAGTCACCTGAAGGGAAAGACAGAGGCTGAAATGGAGCTGCTGAGCCTCGGCCTGCCCTGGGCTGTGCTCGCATTCCTCCGGCAGGGCCTGGGCCTCTTTTGAAAGCAACCTTTCAGCTCATGGAGCTGCATTGTGTAAACATATTCAGCAGTAATTTGTTCTCTTGAAAGAGGCCAAACTAATCCCCCCATCCTGGTTAGAGCTGCCTTAGATGTTACTCTGAGCGGCGCATTTTCTGTCTTGCAACGAGCATGACATCACTCGAATATAGCAACAGAATGTGGTCAAATAGCATTTTAAACAAATTTTAAAATCCTCCCCTGTGGGGCGGATTTATTGGGAATGTTCTTCCTTCATCTGTATGTTATCAAGCTGAATACCAAGCCTTGGTTTTGCTAGAATGTTTCTATATATGTAGGAAAACCCGCGGCTGATTTGACTGCATTGATATTTCCCTCCCCAGTTTGTTTTCTGTCTTGGAAAAAGAAGTAAATGTTTGTAAAAGGGGGAGAAAGATCTTTATAAAACCTACCTAGATAGAAAATAAGTCATATTATTTTCTGAATTTCAGAGCATTCGTGAACATAGTTTGTCATAAACAAACTCATAAAATCCTCTGGAGAAACATATGACTTTGATTTCTTTTTTTTTTTTTTTCCTCTTATAGGAGCAGCATTCTTAACTTTTGCCTTACATTTTTTTAGCACAGCCTGAGAAGCTCCATGTTGTTTTTGTCCTGTAATAGCACTCACCCCAGCAAGGACATGGCATCTTTGGGGTTTACCTCTGTCTCCAGCCCCTGGGAGGTTGTTTACTACTTTCAGCCTGGAATAACAGGCCAGTCCCAGGGATCCTCCCTGGGGAGCAGGATTATTGGCATCTGCCAAAATACCGCCTCTGTGCTGGGCCGGGCGGCGGCAGGATGCTGCCCTGGGGATGTTGGGATGGGGGTGCGGTGACCGTGGGGCAGCGGGATGCTGCATTCCCGTGGGGATGCTGCAGTGGGATGCAGGATGCTGCTGAGCTGCGGGGCAGGCACAGCCCCCGGCAGTGTGAGCTCAGCCCATGGCTCCTCTAAGGGCGGGAGGAAAACAGTGAGACCCTTTTCAGGAGTGAGGTGTGTTGGAGCCTATATTTGGATGCTGCGCCTCTTCTAAATTTGGTTTTCTCCTCATTAATACAGGAGCTGTTTTAATCGCCCTAGGGGAAAAACATGGGGTTGCTGTAGGGTGGGTTATTCTGGGGGGTTTTTTTCCACCCTTTATGAAAGGCCGAGGTCTGTTTTGGAGGGCTGGAGGCGAGGGAAGGTGGAGGAAGGGGTGGAGGGCGGAGGGGAGGGTCTGCTGCTCTGAGCTCCTTTGTGTGGGAGCACCGCGCTCGCTGCTCACCTCCCGCCGGGTGGGGAGGGGGCACCGCAATGGGGCAGCTCCTCTGCCTGCTAATGGAGGCACTGGGGCGGACACGGCTGCAGAGAGCAGCAGGGTGGCTCCGCCGTGGGAGGGGGATCCAGATGATGATGTTTCCATCTCCCTTTTCCCCGGCAAAGGCAGCCTTCGGGCTTTCTGCAGGGAGGTGCTTGTCCTCCCCGTCTCGGGGGAGTGTGGAGAAGGAAGCGTGGCAGCGTCGTGTTAAAATAAGCGGATTTCTACCTTTTGCCGTGACCTGAACCAGGTCTCCCCCGTTGCAGCAGCACGAAGAGCTCGCAGTGGGTGTGATGGAGGAGTAGTGGATGGGAATTACTCGTGTCGGGGCTGCTGGCAACCGTGGAGTGGAGCTGTGCGTGGGAACGGACAGTGAAGGCAGTCGAGCTGCCGCGCTGTCACTCCGTGCTGGGACACGGCCTTGTGCGGGCCCTGTCACACGCCTGCAGCCCTTCCCTGGGGTGCCGGGGGTGTTTGTGACCCAGCCCCGTCTGTGGCAGGGTTACAGGGGTGTGGACAGCAGTGGGGCACGGTTGGGCGTGCATGTGTCGGTCAGGCAGGCCGAAGGGCCTGGTGGTTTGTTCTGCCGGCCGCGTCCGGCTGGCCTGGGCTGCTGCTCACGTGCAGCTTTGGTGCAGTGACCGGCAGAGCCTGCACATCCGTGTGGTTGATGATCCTCACTAATTTCAGGTGTGGAAGCATCCCCGAGTGTGGCTGCATCTTGCCCTGACTTAGGGACATGGTTTAGTGGTGGCGTTGGCATCACTGCGTTAATTCTTGGACTCAATCTTAGATATGTTTTCCAACATAAACAACTGTTCTTTAGGTACCTCTGTGCAGGTCCCGATGGAAGTAAAGTTTCAGAGGAGATGTTGATAAATATGAACAATGTGAAAGAGATTTATGCCCCCACGAAATGTGTAAAAGTCCACCAGGTTATTGCAATAAAAGCATAAAGGACTTCGGGTACTAAGCTTGAAAGTCCAGACAACCCAAGGAAATACAACAAAATTGAATTAGTTACAGGAATTAATTCATTTTTTTCTAACTCCTGCTATTAATAATTTAAATGACCTGGATGGAAATTACAATTATAATAGTTACTTTTTGCTATATTTCAGGGTACTCTGCAATCCAATAATTTGACCTAGTTTATTGGTGGTTTAATTCCACTCTCTCATTCTGAGCACTTTATTCTTGTTACCCGCTTTGTCAAGTCTTCTAAATATTTTACTGTCTGCTCTGTTCCAGGGTCAAATGGGACAAGCATTAACTTCTGGCTAGAGAAAAACTGTGTTGAAAACCAGTACTAGTGAAATCCCTTAATGGAACAGATGCATCTGACCTGAAAAATTATATGTATGCTCCAAAATTTACTTCCCCCCTCCTTCTGCAAGAGTATCTATTAAAAGATTTTTCTACTGTAAAAATCCCTTACGCATATCCTTAGACCATTCAAGTTTCCAAACCCCACAGCTAACCACCTTTCTATACATATTTGTTCAAGTAAGGGCTTTCTTTTCCTGCTTTACTCTTCTAGTAGTCTTCCGTAGTGAAGATTAACTTCACAACTAGGATTTGCTTTTCAAAAAAACAATGTTTGCCTTTTGTGAAACTTGTATCGAGTTCCTGCTGGAATTATTTGTTCACTCTGAATTTCATCGTGTTGCAGAAACGATGCACGTGCTCCAGGGGAAGCAGCAGATTCTGGAGGCAATGTGTGTATGTAGAAATCTTGCTTTGTTGTGATAGCTCTCATTTCTAGGACAGATGTACTTAACTAATTTTTTTAAATTAAATTCAAATCATGCGTAGTGCGAGGTGGCAGTTTACCAGTGGCTTTTGAAACATGATTTTCTGTGAGGAGTGAAACGTGTGGCTTGGAGCAGCAGGCAGGGTATGAAGAGTTCCTTCACGTGTTTATCAAGGAGCAAACCTGACAGGTCCTTAGATAGAAGCTGAAGAATTATGTTAGTGTTCATCCCTTTGACTTGTGCTCTAATATATTTTGTAGCAGACCTCTTCAAACGTGTGGAGTATTGTGCATGTGATAAAATCCTTCTAAGGAATTAGGCCCAACTTGTTACAAGTTAAGTGTAGCAGTTAATATTTCTACTGAGTGAATTTTGCAAGCAGTATTAAATCACTGAGGTTAATCTCCTGACTTCCCTTCCCAGGCTCTCTTCTGATTAAAGAATTCAGGTATGTTATTTCTTCTTTCACAAGAAAAATGGTTTTCCTGTGCTGTATGGTGCCTGTATGTAAAGTATCACATTTCTGCAAAAATTATCAAGAGGCACAGTGTTTGTCTGTGGTGATATTTCTGGCTTTCAAAATCAACAGTAAAAGTTCTGCAGAAACAATTTCTGTTCAGTTATTATCTCTTATTCTTGTGCAAAAGTAGACAGAGCATTTCCACTTCAGGTGACCATCCTAATTTCTATGGTTTCTAACCCAAATTGTTTTTTACTTTTGAGAAGTCAGGAATGGAGTGCTGCTTTAAGAAAAGTTATAGAAAAGCTTAAAAATGTTTTCTGCTTTGTGTCACTGAACTGTGTGGGCTGATGTGCTTCCTGTTCCCTTCAGAGCTCAGCAGACTTGGGGTTTTGTGAGCTTGGGAACGAGTCCCTTTACCTGTGCAGGCTCCAGGCTGTGATCTTCAGGTTTGTCGTTTCCTCACTGTGCCAGAAAGGGGAGAAGTCACATCACTCTGCAGGCTGATGTTTGTTCCTAGCTGGTGAGACAACCCAAGTGAAGCAAATGCAAACTTTGAGTGTACTGGAGTAGCTGCTACCTGTGTCTCTTTGGGTTTTCTGGCCCAGAGCAGGAGACCATGGAGCCTGGTGCTCCTGCATCACTCACAGGGACCTGGACTGCTCAGGTCATTTCTAAAACAAAGCCAAACAAACACCTAAAGTCCATCACCTCAAGATCAGCTCTGAAAGGCATTAGGATAAATTACTATTCAGTGCATTCAAAATAAGAGTGCATCTAGAGCTCATGGGATTTGCTACCTGGATCTCCAGACTGATAGGGTGTCTGTTCAGTGAAAGAAACAACCATCGAGGGGTGATGGATGGGGGATGGCCTTTGCAGCAAATCACGACAGGGTGGGAAATGAGAGGTGGATGTGAATGACTGATAAGTAACACTTACTGTAAGGAGCTTAAAAATAAAGGAATAATCTGAGAGCAGCTACAACGTGCAGGAATTTGGGATGTCTCACTTGTGGCTGTGCTGAAATCTCTATTGCAGCTGTTCTTTTTATATCCTTTGTCCTTTGAAATACCTCGCTGTTAGGGTTGGGCTCTTATTTATTTATTTCTTCCGCTCGGCAGCTGCAGTGCTCAGACTGGGAGGCTGAGATGCTCACAATGCGCTGCCTGCTGCCAAGAAAGGAGGTATTTGCATTCATTTTCACTTTCTTATTCTGAATACAGAAAACAAATATCCCCCCCTCCCCCCAGTCCTACTGAGTCCTGCCTCCCCTAAACTGTAAATACATGTGCAGATACATGATTTGGAGGATTTAGAGGGGGTGTGGTACCATCCACTGGCTTACCAGGCAGGTAATAGGAGTGTCTGTATTCAGTGAACAAAGAAGTCTTACAGTAATCCAGAATAGCCATATTTTTTTTAAAAAGTGTAAAAAACTTCAGTAATAGGTTTCATAGCAGTTCTTTAACAGATTCTAAGCCTAATACTTTATTCACATTACTTTTTCTGAATTATTTTCTTCTTTTCTCAAAATTGCAAGTTGTTCATACTGATCCTATCAGGAGTAGTCTGTGCTCAAAAGAAGCAAATTGTTAAGTAATTCTGACAACGATGCAAGAAGGAGAAACGAGACATTTGTTTGAAGTTCTGAGCAGTGCAGCTTTTGAGGTGCAGAGCTGGGTGTTGGGGTGACATCCATATGGATTGGGGGCATTCAGGATACGTGTGGGCGGCCGTGCTGTGCCTCTCGCTCCCTCTCACTGGCAGTCTTACGAGTGGGAAACAAATGGGATCGTAACCTTTCTGAATGTGGATCTTGGGATGTGGTGACTGAATTATGAAGGCAGCAATTTAACTAAAGGGACATAATTTAGGGGCGGAGGCGCAGAGAAACCCAGAGATTGAGACTCCAGATTTTTATATTGTGACATATTGACTAAAACAGATATAGAAAATAACCCTATTGCCACGGCATTTGTTTTTGTGTGTCTACTCAGGTTTTAACAAGCCTCTCATTATGATTCAGAACACAGCGTAGAAATCCACTGTGCCATCTTTTTTTAATGGATTAAATGATCTATAATATGTTTCTTTTGTGGTGAAACCCCACTGCTTCGGCATGAAGAGTGTACATGTGTATTTAATTCAACGTGTTTTCCTCTCTCAGTACTGGAAATAGGACATTTTAGTTCTCCAGTCACTGCTGCAGCAAACCAGTGTGTTTCGTGCAGTTTGTGTTTGGTTTTTCTTTTCCACCTGAAACATCGGTATGAAAAATCAGAGGGCTAAAGGGAAGAACTCAATCTGCTGCTGGTACTTGTTTAGAAGTATCAAATAACCTCCAGTGTGGGGTTTTTAATCTCGCTGTCTTTGTGGTGAGAGTAGTAGAGAAAAAGGCACGTGAAAGCCTGTGACACTGTAGCCTGTAGCAGCTTTGCAGATTGATTCAGATGTTCCATTCAGAGCAGAGATTTGATACACAGTAATGAAATCAAACGGCTTAAAATCATCTTCTATTGATTTTTATGAAGAGAAATCTATACCTGCAGAATCAGACTGAGGTTATGATAAGCTCTGCCTTTAAATTTTTCTTTGTTTTGTGCATGTGAGCTTTTAAAAGAGCTTTTTCTCTGTGCTCTGAATGGCTGCTGCTCCTGCTTCCCTTTAATTTTAAGCCTGGAGTCAAGAGCTGTGTGCCGAATGCTGCGGCGTAGGAACGCTCCGTGCACGGGGTGCATGTGCCGAGTTGGGAAGGGATATTTTTGTGGAGCTGTGGCTGGGGTTGCTGTGGCGTGGGGGCGGTGGCTGTCCCTGCCCGGGGAGCGGATCCCGTGGGGCAGCGCCTCGTGATGCTGCTCCAGCCTCATAAACAAACCATCACGTGGGAGCGCAGTCCTGCAGAGTGGCGTGCGGGCGTGGATAGACAGCCCCAGCATTATCCTTACTGGATTTCCCCGCCAAGCTGGGGCTGATTTGAATGTTTTGGAATGAGTGGTGAATGAAACAACACAAGGCGCTTTTTTCCTCTTCCCTTCTTTTCCTGTTTATTTTTTTTTCCTTTCAATTGTGGGATTTAGGATGCACAAAGAGTCATTGAACCTGTGAGAAGCCTCTCTGATGCAGGTGTTTGCAGGGCAGCCCAATCTTCTTTGTTGACAAAAATACATTAACGTGAGCAAGCACCACACACTTACTGTCACGTGAGAGGGTGTAGAGGTGCAGATAAAATAATGATTATACTTTAAAGAATTTTGTTCTATGCATCTTTTTTTTCCTATTTCACCAATAGAGTTTTTATTAAAGATGGATTTCTCTGGCATGTAGTTCCTTAGACCCACTGTGTACCCGGTGGAAGTCACAGCGCTCTGGAGTGTGACGTGATTCTTTGGACTGGTCTGTTGAGCCTTGATTGGGAATGATTAGACTTCAAAAGCATTCAGCTCTAAATGTGATTGTAGCTCAATTATTGAGTCTTTTGATTGACAGCATGCACATTATAAATGAGTAGGATGCTGTCCATGAAACAATATATGCTGCAGGACTTCACTAAGAAAATAACTTGGATCATGAGATTAGACTTACAGCTGCTGAATACTTCTTTGTTGTGATCTTCATCCTTAGGTACGAGGGCTCAGCTGTAATTTGTTGGATGCATGTCCACACTGTTGTTTTATCAAGGTAACCCTGATTTAAATCAGCAAGAACTAGATTCACAATTGCATCAGTTTTGTAGCTTCTGGTTGTTGATAGGGTTCCCAGTTGGCTGTATGGATATTTTGGAAGTACCAGGTTCATGAGGATACTTTTTTAATGCTTTGTAGGTGATAGCTCCTAAGGTTGCATTTTTAGTAGTCTGGATAGGAGCAAGGCTTGAGGAGTGATTTAAGAGCTCAAGGAAGAGCCTGCAGAGTGTGCAAGCTCCTGAAGGATAATTTAGGCCAACAGGGAAGCAGAGGAAGAGCTGGTGTAGAGCAGGAGATGGCAGAGCAAACAGGATGCCTTGTTCTCTATCCAGGGACGAGACCGACGTGAGCAAAGCTGTGCACTGCCATGCAGGCGAGATGAAATCTGAGGGAATGAGAAGCTGGCCCAGGGGCTTGTGGCCTTGTAGAGTTTCTTTCAAGGGTAGCTTGGCAGATTTCAAACTGCATTTAAAAAGATTTTGGTTTCCACAGACATTGCTATTAAGGTATTTGTTCTGAGCCTGTTCGGTTTTTGTTACCCATTGCACCAACAGCCACAAAATGCTTTTAAAATTGTCTTTTCTCAGAGACAGTGTTCAGGAACACATTGACCTGGTAATGTCATTCTCTAAATGGTAATTTTTAAGCCAGACGTGTTTGTTAAACTTAAAAAAGGCAGTTTGGAGCAATCTCCCAGGTTCAGATGCAGATGGTTTGGACCATGTCCCAAGCTGTGCAGCTGTGGGCAGCTCATGGAGACTCCAGGTTCCATCTTTGTGCCGTGGGTGCAATCCTGTCATATCCCCACTGGTGTGTTGCTAAATCCAACTGTGACTGCAGCGTACTGGGGCTGTTGGTGGCTGGGAAAATCCAGTTGTGATTGACATTGGTTATGTAGTAGAGGTTCCATCACACATTGGACAATCAAGTGGGGACCAGAGGTAAAAAGATGGGAGTTTTGTGTGGCTGGAAGTGGCTGAACTCTGTCCATGTGTGTCTGTCCCTCAGTGGAAGAAGTCACCATCTCTCTCCAGTGAGCAAGAAAAGAATTAGATTAACTTTTCTCAAGTGACAAATTTGGCAGTGTTATCTCTTAAAAACAATTATTGGCATGAAGTTAATTCAAAGACACTTAATGATGTAAGCATGTAAACTTTCCCAGGTGGCACCATCTGCATATGTGATTAAAAAAAATGAGAATGACAAAACAAAGAAAACAATGTATTTTAAAAAGTGAAATAATTTGTAAAGCCATTTGGCTTATTAATTAGAAAACCTTCAAAAACCAAAATATCCTTGAGTTAAAATATCTAAGGTAGAAACCTTTGGAGAAGATACCTTGTGCACATTTTCTTATAAGAATCCCAAGATTTTGCCTTACATTCTTTACCCTACTGTAGTTTATAATGAGCCTTTCAGCTAAATTTTACTGTTAATTGACATAGTGCTGACTTGTCTGGATCAAGTAAGTCCTGTGAGGAGCAGCTGAGGGAGCTGAGGGTGTTCAGCCTGGATAAAAGGAGGCTCAGGGGTGGCCTTACTGCTCTCTACAACTCCCTGACACGAGGGAGTCAGGCTCATGTCTCAGGCAACCAGCAACAGGAGAAGGGAAACGGCCTCAAGCTGTGCCCAGAGAGGTTCAGGTTGGACATCAGGAAGAATTTTTTCACTGAGACTGGTTAGGCATTGGAAAGGGCTGCCCAGGGAGGTGGTGGAGTCCCCATCCCTGGAGGTGTTCCAGAAATGACTGGACATGGCTCTGGTTTAGTTGACAAGGTGGTGAGGGTTGGATTTGATGATCTTGGAGGTCTTTTCCAACCTTTATTTTTTATGATGCTGTGCTCTGTCATGTGTCACTTGTAAAGCCTTTGGCTCAATACTCTTTGGTCAGACAAGCCTCACTTCTTTCCATGCTGAAGATGGTGACATTTGTTGTCATCCTTTAAAGCCTGCAGAATCTTCACCAGAGTGTCTTTGTCCCAAAAGACCCAAGTCTGATATTGCGAAGATATTTTACATTTTAGACTAGGCTGAGTTCCACTGTTAGAGCGAAATATCAGGATTTTTGTGGCTACTGACATATTCACTGGTAGAATTTTTTACAAATACTCCTAAAGCAAGCTGATTTCTAAAATAATTTTTAAAAGATCATCTGGCTTCTGCTTGGTCTTTTCTCTATTACGTGCTAACAGCCTGACAAGAAAATGCTTGAGCCCCAGGTCCTCTGAATAGCGTTCTGTAATCGTGTGCTGAAGTCTGTAATTCAGGACTGGTTGCATTTTAAAAGAAAATTATTATGGTCATGTAGTGTCCAAGGCTTTTGCATATCAAGGCAAACAGCTTCTTCTGTTCCTAAATCTTCTGCCTTTTGCTGTAACATGGAGTAACTCATCTTTTTTTTATTGCATTTATCCCCCCAAACCCCGCATCAAAACCACCCCCTTGATTAGATTTCATACTTCGTAAAGCGTTTTGTGAACTGCTGATTAAAAAGCACTGAATGAATGTGAAGTATATATTTTTCTGTTACTAAGCATTCATCAAGTTTAATTTGTGGGAACCAAGGCCAAGAAGCTCATGTTGGTAGGAACAAGCTCTTTAAAACCTGGGACAGGGAGACAGAAGCTTTGTCAGATGAACTGTTGGTTGAAGAGCACTGCCCAGGAAAGGTATAAATGGATTAAAAGTTTCCCATGTGGGGAAGGACATGATGTGGGGAGGAGGGAGTAATTAGTCAGTTTGGAGATCTTTCTGTAGCAGTTAATCCTCCAGCGGCTCCGTGGCCACCAGCGGATGCTGCATCCTTAGGGATGATCTCAGAGAAGCTGCTTTACTTTCTGTCATCACTTTAACGAGCCGCGGTGCCTGGATAAAGTGCATCAAGTGAATCTGAGAAATGTTTAAGCTGAAATATGTATTAAGGGTAGTAGCTGGCCCAACCCCTTAATTTTTCCCCACGTCATTCCTAATTCATGAAAACAAACCATAGAACAGCCTTGAACTTTGTGCAAAAATCTGTTGCTCTGTAATTTGCAATTTAAATGATACTTCTCTGTATTTGACTGCAGGCAAGATCAGCTATTCTATTCCCATCCAATTTAATGCTTTTAGCTTTGGGTGTGTGCGTGGGACATCCTGGAATACTAATTATTTTTTCCCCTCCCTGTTTCTTGTTTCAGAGCCATCAACAAGCAGGATCTGCTGTTTTTGGTAGTTCCCTTTCATTGTTTTTCAGTGAAGGTTCTGTCGGCAAATTTGGATTTATCTGGGTTTTGTTTGGTTTTTAACCAGTGTGATTTTTAAACAGTGTATTCTGGCTAGTGTTTGCACAATTTACAGAAAACTTCATTTAATGGGTATGGAAGTTGAGGTTCATATAACTGCAGAGAAGGCAGGGCCTGCCCTGCTTGAAATAGAGACATCCATTTGTTGTTTCATGTTGCAGTTGTAAACACTGGAAGAGAAATACCATTTCTAATGATGGAATAGGAAAGTGTTTCTCAAATTAAGTGATGGCAATACAGCCCTGTCCCCTTCCAGCTGGCCAAAACCAGCCACTGGTCCCCTTTTATAGTGAGGACCAGCTGGACCAGAGGTGGTACATAACTGTCACAACATTTCTCAGCATCAGCATCAAATGTTTGTGGGGTGATATGGTATTGGTAACTGCAGCATGGCCAGAAATACTTTATTCTTGGTCTGCTTTGTGTACTGTAAATATGCACCTGGAGAACATAGGGAATGGCATGGCTGGTGTGTTCAGAATAGATCAGTACAAGGAGGAGGATGTACCTCTGAATAGTAAAAACACAGTGTAGCATCATGAGGGAGTGGAAAATGGGAATTGTGGCAAAGCTTTCGTCCCTTTGACCTCTATAACCAAAGATATCTGCAGTTATTGGCTCAAGGAGACCCATAACTGGAAGTAAAGGTAATTGCAGTCTTGTAACTACAGTATTATTGAGAAATAAAGCTTAGAATTCAATAAATTTTCCATTTGTAGGTGTTTGTAGGTGTCCTATAAATCCAGTAATTTCTTGGGTAAACGAGGTTATGGAAAGTTTCATGGTCTGTCTGAAGTCTGCACATTCTGCATGAAGAAGCTGTAAATACTGATATTACTGAACTGTAGAGCTTGTTTGTTTTGCGAACCTGGGTTTTCTCCTATAAATAATACTAGCCCTCTGCAGAATTAATGAAATACTTAGTGGAATTTTAACATTAAAAGAGAATTTCTAAAAGCTGTAGAAAAGGGTCTGTCAAATTATCACATGTTGTGGAAAAACATCATTGCTGTATTGCAGCTTAAACATTTTTTAAATTATGTAAATAATATGAAACTTTAAAAAAAATCAAATGGTAACACTAAGTTTTGCTCTATTTAGTTCTTCAAAGACATTTTCATGATTTTACTCCCTGGTCTAAATGGGTGAAAACATAATCCATATTTAAATCCTTTCCTCAAAGTATAGTGAACTTTAGCTCCTTTGATAAATTTAGATCATTTTCTTCTTGCTAAGCTGGAGGAGTGTTTAATAGCTCTTAAAAGTTTGTCTTGTGTGGCAAGTGATGGAAAACAATTCCACCAGTAGCATTGCTGTAGAGATGGGGAGAGGTACAGATCATGTTTTCTCTTTGAACATCTGACTCACCAGAGCTGCCTGTTAATCCTGACAGCTTTATTGCAAAGCAAAGAAAGCGGCTGAATAAATTCAGGGAAAAAAAACCTTGCAGCACCACTGCCTACCCGCAGCAGAGACAGTGACCCTGGGATTAAAGGGAAGGAGAGGCAGGTGTTCTTGGTTTGCCTTATAGGGGGATTTAGGCGCTGTCACTCTCTCTCAGCTAGAATATTCTAAGGAAACATTTATTTTGGTAGGGGAGAACATTCTCAGTTCAGTTACACAAAGTTGGCCATGTTCACCACTTGCTTTCCTGGTCATGTTTTTTTTGTTAGTAGGGGAGCCTTAAACTTTCTAAGCATAGTCCAAATCTTGCCTTGCTTTTGTATCTGAAGCATTTAGACCCCCAGATCAATTCTTCTGAACTTACTTTTCTGCAAAGCCTCTTAGGAAGAGTTGTGGGTTTCTTGCTTTTTGTGGGTTTTTTTATAGCTCTAGTGCTCTAATGAATCAGAGAGTCCTTGAATGTCAAGGGTTGGAAGGGACCTTAAAGCTCATCTAGTCCAAAACCCCCTATACTGGGCAGGGACACCTTGCACTAGACCAGGTTACTCAAGGCTTTATCCATGCTGGCCTTGTAATGAATCCACCTCCGTGAGCGTTAGACCCTAATCCCAGCCACCAACAATGTATTTTGAATTTGAAAAATATCTCTCTGTGTCTGTGTCTGCTTTTTGGGTAAATACTTACTTATATTGAGCTTATATAGGAGCCATGAATTAGAAAAAGCTTTGTGCCCCACAGGTGCCTGGCATGAGATAAAAATGCGTCAATTATGAGGCACCCCTATCATGACAAAACCTCAGATTTCTTGCTGGTATTTTTGAGCTAGCAAAGTGATTTTGTTCAAAAGATGGGATATGATTGCGTGAGTCTTGGGCATTCATATGGATAAGGAATGTCACCCAACCCTTATTTGTATGTAATCCAGTTTTTTCCTTATTTTGCTTCATTTCGATACCTGATAGAGTCTCTTTCCCTGCCAGCCACTGGAGGTCTGTAATGGGCCAGCATCAGTGAATACACTGTGGTCTCGGTGGGGGTTTGGATAAAATTTGAGGGTTTTGCCTCCTTTGGATTTTGAGAGGCCAGTGAATCTGTCAGGCTTGGATTTGCCTGGTGCCTGTGGTGTGTCCGTGCTGTAGGTGACTGAGGAGCTGCTCAGTGAAGCCTCGGAGCACTGAGATCACTGGGGTGAGTGTGTAGGAATCCCAGAGGGTTTGTGCTGCAGACAGAGCATCGATCCCCAGCCCGGTGCCAGCTCGGCGTGTCATTGCCCAGACATGGCCTCTAATACCAGCTTCAAGAAGAGCTGCCAAAACCACAGTGCTCAAGGCCTCTCCCTCTGAGTTCGGCCAATGCTCGAACGAAACAGCCCCCAGCTTGTTCCTCCGGGACACAGGCCTGCCTTGTTAGGAAATCGGTGAAGTTTGGGAACCCACAATACCTCACATAGCTCTGTGTACAGTAACGGAGGGTGGAAATAGGGCCATAGGCATGAGCAACCAGACAAGTTATAAATATAGAATACTCTCTCAATTCCAGTTTCGTTAGTCATGGAAGGACAGTGAGAGTTTTATAAACTTATAAGGAATATACAAACAGTTCTGAATTTAAAATAACTCTGTATAATTTTTTTAGTGTGTGAAAAGAATATTCTTTTTTGAGACCATCCATGTAAGTATCTGCTATACACAGAGCGTAAGGATCTGCGTATTTATATGTTCATGTGAATGTGACTTGAGATGACAAAAAAAGGTACCCGAGAAGAAAAGCGTAGCTCAAACGTGCCAAACTTGAGCAAAAACAGAGTGGGTAGCAGCGTGCTTCCCACTTTGTGCCAATATCAAAAACACGAATCCCCTCTTTTTCTGTAATAAGTGCTGTCTGATGCCGTCTCCAGCTTCAGAGCAGCCAGGCAGTGTCTCTGAGCTGGCTTTGCTGCAACCCGGAGCCCCTGTCAGATCCAGGGATACAGCTCACCTTGGCTGTCCTTCCTACAAATACATAAATAAACCTCTGGTACTCCCTAATCTGATCGCAAATCCTTACTACAGGGAAGGATTTAGAAAGTCCGAAGCAATGTCGTTATTATTTTTTCCCAGTCATGCTAGCAGGAATTCCTCAAAAGCATGTGGAAGTGTATCAGCAGAGACAACTCAAGCATCCAAGTCTTAGCTGTGTGTGAGTACATGGCCGGCAGCGCTGTGTGCGCCGTTTGTCCCGTGAGTATATTCTGTGTGTTTGCAGTTTCTGGGGGATGTCACAGTCAAGCAGTTTATTTATCAAACTGTTGGAAGAACCGAAATAGTTCAGTCTCACAACAGAGGAGGTTTTTAAAGATACTGAGCTAAGTACAGGCAGGATGACACTGTCATCCTTCAGTTGGGTTAGCAGGAAACGCTGAGCACTCACAGCTGCTGCTGTTCCATCCGTGCTCCTCACTGACCCAAGGCACTTTTTCCTCAGTGGCTTCTGACTCAGGTGTTTGAGTCCTTTGCTTGGCTTGGGCTGTCTGGGGATTCAGAGCTGCTGAATTTGCAGCAGTTCACTTGAGGCCTCCTTTGGGTTTGTGGTCATGTCCAGTGCCAAAATGGACTGGGAGCATCCTTGCACTTCCCAAAGCAGGTTCTGCAGCCCAGCTCCAGCTTTTCTGTCCATACACGGAGCTGGTCAGGAACCCATAAGCAAACAGGCAACTGTTGCAGCAGTCTTGTTGTTTGGAGATCAGACCATGGAGGATGGAGTTAAAAGTTGAGGTCCAGATAGTTCAGGATGATTTACAGACTATGAAAGCAACTTGCATCAAGTCTAAAAAGGTAATTCAACATTTTCCCATTTCCCTCGGAAACGCTTCCATCCATGGTTGTGGTATATGAGAAGAAACTAATTCTAATACACCTTAAAGTCAGCTGTATCCTTCCCACTGCCAGTGTTGCCTGTAAATGTATTAAAATGCATTAAGAAATGGATTAATGCACAATCTTCCTGTCTGCTTTTAGGTCTTAGAAATTCTGGCACTTTCTGTATTCCCTCTGTGTTTATAATAGAGGAAGATTTAGAATGAAAAATATATTCCGTGGTTGTTAAAACCAAGGAGAGAGCTTACCCTTTGATTGTTGTGGATCTCTAGAGCACAGTCTTCAGTTCCTGTCAGATTTGCTTACACTCTTGTCTTTCTGGAAGTCCTGAAGGAAATACTTTATTTGATCGTTTTAGCATAATTGCCTTAATATTGTTTGGAGCATCGTTGCTGTTGTTGTTAACAGGGTGCCTTTCACTTGCAATGTACAAATATCATAAGTGATGTCATACTCCCAGATTTAGTAGTTTGTAATTTAAAACAAACACACCAGGTGTCTCTGATAATTTTGCAGACCATCAGCATTCTTGCAAGTTGTTCTGCCCTTCCATTATCATCCTGCTCTTTTCTTGGGCTCCTGAACATCTGGATCTTAATCCTGGTTTTAGTGGCCTATCTCACAGGTGAACAGCTTGAAAAGTCTTGCTCCGTAGTAAAACAGTTTGAATGTTCCTGGTCTTTCTGGCTGTTTCCTTGAATTTTCATCTTTCTGATGTTCAGAACTCTACAGGTTTTGTCATTTGTTGTTGTCATCATAGTTGGAGATGAACAAAAACTTTCTAGGTTGGCCCCGCTGTGTGTATCATGAACAGTTTTCCTGAAGATTTTTTTTCCCTTTAATTTTAGTGTAATTAGCCCTCGTCTGGAGCAGTGTTGATTCAGCCTCTAAGACGAACATTCTGTTTCATTGCTGGTGCCAGAATGGTTAAGCTGTTGATGGGTGTAAGGCATAAATGCAAAGGGCATTCCTGAAATGGAGCAGGAGCTGAATCCCTCCGAACCAGTGACTCTTGTTTGCCCTGGATTAAGCTGCCGTGATCCTTCGGCATTAAGAGAACTACATAATTTAGGCCAGTGTGATAATGTTATCAGGCTGTCTTCCTCCTTTAGAATAAATCTGGAATGTGAATAGTAGTCCCCCTCCAGCTGGGCTTTTGCCAGGAGATGGCTGACCAGCACTCCTTGCTTGCAGTATATTAATTAAATCCTGTAAATCTTATTGCCTTACACTTGCAGCATTTGGAAGACAGGCAGATTAAATCTAGCTTTAAGCAAGAACAAGCAAAACCCCAGTATATCGCTCATAATCTGCAGCAAGAAGAAAAATAATTTGCCTCAGAGCTGTTCTTCGGCAGCACTTTGCTTTTCTTATCTGTTACTGCAGAGTTCAGGAACTTCAGTTGTCCCTTTAGGAATGTGGACAAATCTGTGACAGTGAGTGGTGGGGGATGGCAGTGGATGGGGGAGCGGCTTTCACCACCGCAGGGGGACCCTCATGTTCCTGCCTTCATCCCCACTCTGATCAATGTCACTGTTCTGGTTTGTTCCCATCTTCCAGTGGGAAATTTCCCTGTGCGTAGAGGAAATGTTTCTGGAACAGTGCGGTACTGATGGTAAAACATTCCCGACCAGCGTGTTTACCCAGTGTTGAAGATAGAGTGCAACTGGCCCGAACTCCCCAGAGATGGTTGTGTATCTGCCTCCGTGGAGTTTGTTTATGTACTGAATTCATACTGGCGTGGAAGGGACTAAATGGACTTGTTTTTTTCCTCATTCTCTTGAGTGCCAGCTGCAATGATGCCAGTCTGGGCTGTGCTGGGCAACATAAACTGTTTTGAAAGAGAATGCAATTCATGCTGCCTGGGTTTGTCAATAACTCGTGTTTGTTTGCACCTTCCTGGGCCGTAGTGTTACGCGTTGGGGAGCAAATGCACGCTGCCTGTGCTATCCAGGGGTTCCTGTTGACTGTGGCATAAGGTGGTTATTTTCTTCACTCAGGTTTCCATTTGCTCTCATTTCGGTGTGATGGGAGTTCCTGTGACACTGCTGGAGCATTTAGCAGGGTTGATTGCTTCATTTGCAGAAACCTGAAGGGATGGGAGTTTTACAGTGCCAAAGAGTGTCCCCAAGTCCTCCAGCCTGAATAAATCACATGTTGTTTTGTATCACAGCTGGGACGCCTGGAAGCTGTTTTGGTATAACTTCTAGGGTGAGGAATGAATGAGAGGTGGCCAAAAGAGGGATGTGTGGGGTCATCAAACTCCAGTGTATCCAACTGAAATACATTCATTGAATGATGAATGTTTCCTCTCAGCTTTTTAGACCTCATTGCATCTGGTGGAATCTGAGAGTCTTCAGGTGCTGGATCGTGCTGGACTTTCCTAACCTGTCTCCCACTCCTTTCTTCCACTTCCTTTGCTCCAGAATCATCTATAGGTGCTTCCATCTGAGCAGTTGGCTCTGACTGTTGCACAGCTGTCTGTGTATTGTTTTTTACCCATAAAATCCTGAGGAAGGGGATGCAAGAATAGATTCTGTGATCAGTCTTTCATATGATTAAAAACTGGGCAGTTAGTGGGCTGATGGCTGATGTCAGGGTGGGCAAATCCACTGAGGTTATTTTGAGGTTCTGGATGCTTCATCACTCCTACTCCTTCAAGCAGGGATAAAGGCATATACAGCATCTGTGACAAACAGAAATACCAAGAAGCGAGAGACCAAAAAGCTTTGTGTGGAGGCTGACCAGGTGCAGTGCGAAGAAAATAATTCACTGAACCACTTTAGAATAATTTCAGGATCCTTGGAAAGGTTACAGGGATAAAAATGGGTTGGTAGTGACTAGGATTTAAACATGGAAACACATGACTTATCTTGAGTCAGATGTAGCTTGTGGGCCATAGACTTAATGCCCTCTTGGTATAAGTTTGTATAAACCTGTCCAAGTGTTTTGCTGGTGGGCATGACTCTACATACTGGAGGTTTAAAGAAGGAGGAGATGATCTTTCAGGTCCTAGATCAGTGCTGGGTTGAAGTGAACCTTTGAGATCTGGCAGTTAATGTCAAAAGCTGCCAATTCATGCCTTAACTATTAGAAAGTAGTTTGACATGACAGCATTTTTTGCCTTCAGGATTTTCACTAAATATGAGATGACCACTTTTAGAGAAGGGGAAACAGAAAAGACAAAAAATACACCATTGTTGATATGCTGCTAATACCTGTTTCTTTGGTAATATAAAGATTAACACAACTGCTCTGAGTGGCCTCTTCAGTGCCTTGGAGATGACTTTTACCCATATTTCTGTGATCAGAACACGCTACTGCATGTATTTAATATGTGTATTTCCTTTTATTCTGTAGTTTTTGATTCCAGCCATGACCATGAATCACTGGAACTGGATTTTCTGAGTAATGTCTCTCTATTCTCACAGAATATTGGGCAAAAGAAATCAGGTCTTATATAGGCTGTTTGAGCATTTGAAGTCAGCTGTTTGAAAGGCCGTACCAAAGTTTAGCCCATTAAAATGCAATATATTTAAAATTCTGTCATGTAGAAGGATTAACATTCCAAAAGTGACCGTATTTTTCTGTCTTTGTGGATAAATTTAGACAGCTAATTTTTTCAGTAGTTGGCTAGGAGAAAACACTCCCTTCCTCCTCTCGTTTCTGCTCAAAATGAGGCACTTTTTTTCCCCTCTTTTTTTTTCTGCAACATTATTTTATCTGAAAGATGCTCTAAAAAAGCCAAAAGAGTATATTTGAAAAAAAAACCAACCCAAAGAAGGATCAAATATCGTTTTACAAGGAGAGAAAGAATCTTTAAAAAATATTTATCCCACACTTGGCAACCTTTTGCTTGCCCGCATGTGACTGGCACGGTGCCATCCTTGGCCGAGGCCGGCGCCTCCGCTTGCCAGGAGTCTTCCTCCTCTGGCTGCATTTTCACTCCCTGTGACTGATTGTTTATTCACCTGATTTTTCTGCTCCAGCATTGTTGAAGTCATGGCGTCTTGGAGATGATAAGAACACTTTGTCTGTCCAAACTGTACGATAGCCATGATGTCAATGCGGGGTGTTTGCAGCGAGCCCTGGCATGGTGCACACTCCACATAGCAGGGAGGGATTAGATGTCAGACAAACTTACTGCCACCTCCTTAGCCTGAGCCTGTCCAAAAGGGAACTGTCGTAAATACAGGCAGATGATTTCTCTCTTGCTTTTAAAATTTTTTTTTCCCCAGAGTTGTGTTTGAGGATTTCCAAACCTCGCTTTGTGTTTGCAGTTCTGGTTTAGCATCTTGGGGGTTTTAATTGAGGATAATGAGTCTCTGAGTCAGATTCTCTTGGGGCTCCTCGTGTTTCTAAGATACTTGCATTTAGTTTTAAGGTATCTCCTTTGTGTATGTCAGGTCTGAATCTGAATCTGATTTGCTCTGTAAACAGGCATCTTGAAATGAAAAATTTCCTTCTTTTTTTTTTGTCAGTGATCATAGTATCTTAATAGTATTTGAAAAATCTCCTGAATTTTTTATTGACAGGGAAAACTCATTTGAAGAAATCAGAGAGAAGGTGAAACATGGATGGATAAAGAAAATTCTGTTGCTGGTTTTGCTCCAGTAGATTTGATTTGTGGCTACTGGTTCTCTTGTACTGTCTTTCTCTGAAGATCTGATGATTTGAGACTACTTTCACTCCCTAAATGTGAATGGATGCCGGTCTAGTCAGGCCTCCATCATTTCTTCAGTAAAGTGCTTAAGGGTTTGCCCCTCTCCACGTCGTGCTTTGACTTCCTTCTCCCATGGCTGCCCTCCAAGGTCTCTGAAATTTTCCATTATTTTGCTATCTTCATGTGATGACAATTAAGCATTTTTTGCCCTTGGGCTTGTCAGCAAGGATTTGTTCAGGGGTTGTTTTTTTTGTATATCGTCATCAGCCTTCATGTTCCAAGGCACTGTTGTACCTGGCTGATAAATTCTGTCCCCAAGTGTCAGCCCACTATTTGCTCGTGTTTGTGTCTCTAATGTTCTTGCAGAATAAAGTCAACAAGTTACCGAGTGTATTTCAGGGTGCTTTTCTTGGCCGAAGTATTTTGGAACCTGCATTTTACATGTTTTGGTACAAATCTAGGAGCCCAAGTAGCACAGTTTGGGAGGGTGGGGGGAAGATAGATGGGTCTGAACTGGGAGGTCAGCCAGTGTTGTTTAGTAAGGTTTTTAGAACAGGGATATCTGAGGGAACTGGCCTGTAAGGCAGATAAGGCTTTTTTGTTGTTGATAATATGTCCTACACACACACACACAGAAGTTCTTGTTCTTCCTCTTCAAAGAAACAGGATACCCGTATTGTCTCCAGGCTGAAAACTCTGCCAACGTTAGCAAGAACAAGCAGAAAATAGGACTGAGGAAAAAGCGAGGTTGCTGAGCTTTTAAAAAATCTTTATAAAGTTTTCAAGAGTTCATGTTAAAATGGTCGTGATTAAAATATTATTATAGTTTTGAAAACCTGTTTCACTGATTGCCTTTTTCGTGTGAACTTGTGTATCATTCTGTGCTCCAATTTATATTTCTGTAGACCAGAGTCAGCAGATTCACCAGGAGATGCAGGGAATCCTATTTTTATACCAGACTGCTCATGAATGGCACAGGCATTAAGGGAATACAGGAGTCTTTCCCAGGAATGAAATAAACTCTGTCTATGTTTATCCCAATAGTTAGTACATCAGTGCTTGTTTCCCAGCAAATTGTTCAGATGAAAACAAAAAATGATGTATTTAATCAATACATCCAGCAATGAACTTCGTGGAGGCATGGGGTGGGGTGTGTGTGTGGTTTTTTTAGTAGGGCTTTGAACTGGAAATGTAGCTACCACATGAAATCGGAGTTCTGGCACCCACTCAGCACAGCAGTCCATCTGCTAGCAAGACACACTGATTTATTTTTTTTTTAATCCCTTAGTAGTGCCAGATGCAAGTCCTGTGTACCTTAAGGTGAAAGGCAATTTGTGATGCCTTACTAAGGTGGCATCTGGGCAGACTTCTGTTGCACTGGTGCAGATTACAAGTCAAAAAGAATAGACACCTGTGTACGTATTTTATTTTGGGATAAAGGTTTGGTGTGTGTGGTTTGTTTCCTTTTCACGAAAAAAGCATCATCCAGCATCTTCAGACAACACAGTATTTAGCAGTGATTGCTTCTGCATTCCTGCTCTCTGTAGTCTTACAGGCTTTGCAAAAATTTTCTCAATTTGGTTTGCATGTGATAGTTGTGATACTTGTGGTACCTGGGCAGGCACCGTCCGTGCTCATGGTCCCACCTCCTTGTTTTCATAGTCTTCCCCCTCCATCCATTTAAAAAAGGAGATTAAAATTAATCACAGTCAATATAGAATCATTTTGACAAGAAATGCAAAATTCTTCTATGGCATTTTGACAAGTCCTTTTCAAGGTGGGCACTACTTAAAGCTGTCAGAAAATGGCTGTTTATAATCTAAAGTCAGTGTAAGATGTGAACATCCTTGATGCAGAGCTATGAGCAGTGGGGGGTTTTGTGGTTTTTGGTTTGTTTGTGGGGGAATTACTGTTGTTGTTGTTATTACTGTTATTATTATTGCTTAATAGCAGTCTCAAGCATTTTGTCCTGTGTCAGGATGGAGTTCTGCTGAATGGGATTGTGAAAACTGGAAAGCCTGGACCTCATTATGAGAAGAGGAGAGCATTAAAACTTTAGGGTGTTTAGTCCTGCATTAAAACAACACTGTAGCTGCAAACTGGGAGATAAATCACAATGCAGAACTAGTGTGGAGTTTCATCAGCTGCTTCCATGGTCATTCTGAGATGTTAACTTCTGTCCTGATTCTCTGCTTTCTGCTGAAATCATTCAGTTTAAATATCTGCGGTGCTCTGCCTGGACCTCTCTGTAGTGGCACCACT
Organism: Oriolus oriolus; assembly: GCA_013400235.1. Lineage (NCBI taxonomy): Eukaryota > Metazoa > Chordata > Aves > Passeriformes > Corvidae > Oriolus > Oriolus oriolus. The sequence goes on from VXBT01007692.1 coordinate 127,847, forward strand.
GAAATCCAGTTTTCTGCTGTTGTTACTGATACAGTGTTTTAGCTAAGTTAGAAAGGGGCAAACAGCTACTTAATGCAAACCAGATTTGCAATCTGTGTGTTTCCAGAGCCTCTGGCGCATGGCTCGTGTGGCTAAAAGGCCATAGAGTGCTGTAATCAAAATGCTGTTGTTACATAAATATAATGCTGCCACTTCTTTTGATCTAGCAGTGGTGAGCTCGGCTGCTGAGGATTCTGCTCTTTGTTCATGTCTTCCAAGCTGAAATGCTTTCACATAAAACGAATGTCTTCATAAATTTGCACCCCATTTTTTTTCTCCCTTTCATATTTTGTTCTCTGAACCCAGAATTTGAGGATAAGGCAGAATTCTGTTATGCTCTTCAGGGGAAAATAGTAGCTCCGTAATTCCTCTGTATTTGATGTGGATGATGATTTGATACTTTATTAAACCGCATTTTGCACACATAAGCAACATTGGGATGCTACACTGGGATCAGCCCAACCATGTGTGCTGCAGTAGAGCAGTGCTTCCTTCTACAAGTGTAATTAAGTTGTTTTGAAGGAAGCCTGTTTTCTTGCCAATAAAAGACCAATTTGAAGTACAAATAAGAAAGACAAGAAATGCTTAGAAAGACAATAAGTCAGCATGCCAAAAAAAAAAAAAAATTATCCATAATACTAGGGCTGTGGAATAGGTTCCAGTACTGCCTGTTTCCATTATCCTTATGTTGATCTTGCTTTCAGCAGTTTTCTTTATTACTTACTTGGTTCATGTCATAAATTTGATCTGAGAAAAAGATACTTTCGGGCAACTAAAGCTGGGAAAAGCAGCATTTTTTACAGTAGTGGGTTTGGGTTTTTTTCAGAGATGCTCTAGAGCGCAGGCAGTGAATCGCCATAGAGTTGCACTGAACAGGGTTTTTCCTTTAGGGCCGCTCACCTCAGCAGCTGTTGCTCACGCTCCCTTGCTTTGTGCCTTGCAGTGTGCCCCAGCTCGTGTGGGAAGCGAGCCTGCACAGACCAAAACGAGTGTTGCCACCCCGAGTGCCTGGGGAGCTGCACGGCGCCCGACAACAACACGGCGTGCGTGGCCTGCCGCAACTACTACTACGAGGGCGTGTGCCTGCCCACCTGCCCCCCCAACACGTACAAGTTCGAGGGCTGGCGCTGCGTCACCAGAGAGTTCTGCTCCAAAGTCCCCGCCACGGACGCCAGCGAATACGAGAAGTTCGTGATTCACAACGACGAGTGCATGGCCGAGTGTCCCTCGGGCTTCATCCGCAACGGGAGCCAAAGGTACCGCAGCTTCTGTCCACGTTGTCCTGTGTGGGTTTGCCGCTCCCTGTTCAAGGGCAGCTTGGGGGGCAAATTACTTGGGGTAGAAGGGGAGGACGTAGGAGGGGGAATTGCGGTGGGGAATTGTGTGGCTTCTTGGTAGAAGCTGACTTAAACCTTTCAGTGCTGAATCCACCCGATGGTGTGCGGTCCTGTGCAGCATCGGTGGACTCTGGTTTTTCAGCCGGGCTGGAGGATGTCATGCAATGCAGAACCAGGTCTTCAAGTAGAGAGTAACAAAGTGAAAGTGAAGCCTGAGGCTGGAGTTGGCTGATGACTATTATCACACAGAACAAACCATAGGAGTTACCTTGCCTTGCATATTATTTGCTTTATGTGTGCCTGCATTTTACACATGAATTCTTCAATGTATTTAATTTAATTTCCCTTTTTTCACTATTACCAGGAGATAACAATGGTGTTTTAGAAGGAAGTAATCATATAGATGGTGACAAAAATAACGTAGCAGCCAACAATATTATACAGAATAATTTCTTGCAAGAGTATCTCTCCTCCTGTTATTTAATTTTAACAGCTGGAGCAATGTTTGCTTGTGATTTTTGTCAGTTGCCAGTGGTTAAAGCAAGAAGCCTTCATTGCCTGCTGACCCTTGGAAGTCATGGACTTTGAGTAAAGGATAGTCAGTGTGCTAAAATTTGTAGTGCTTCAGTATTATGCTAAAAAGGTGTCTTTGTAGACTGCTGTGTTTTCTGGAAAGGTGATTGTGGTGATGCAGCAGTTGTGTGTCTGTGCATGTGTGTCATCCATCCGTTCCGGGCACTCTCCAGTTGGCATTTGGATACAAGCAACTTAACACAGCCTTTTCCCAAATCCAGATATTCACCTGAGAAATGCAGCTTTTGTTATCTCCTGGAGCTTGTAGTAGCAGCTGTTTGAGCCGCTTACGCTGGAGTGCGCAGCCATCCTGTCTTATCTCGGTGTTGTGCTCTCTGCAGAGATTGAAAGGAGCTGTAACTCAAGGCTAGTGAATGTTCTGTTCCCCAGAGGTGCTGTTAACAAATAGTTGCAAATGGAAAGCATTTCCAGCATTCTTTGTGCATTTAGTTGAAGCCTCTTTCTTGTGTCTGCAGCTTTTAGTGGTTTGTGGCATGTTATAGAGCAGGATTTTGAAATAGGAGCTTACTACTAAGAAAAGGAGCTTCTTTCTGTTATGGTTTATGCATGGAAAACTTTTATCAATTTACATGTTTATTTAAGAGGAAAGTAGGTTCAGTTTCTTTTTAAAAAAATAAATAGTAAGTCCATGTCCATCAGTGTTGTCAGTAGAAACCTTTGTCTTTGGAGCTGGGTTTGGATTTTTCCATGTTTATTTTTTCTCTATGAAGTGATAAGGTGGAGTAAGTAATCACGAAATACCAAGAAAAGTGCTAGAATAAATTGAATCAGGAATTCCTTGAATCACGAAAGGCATTTACCAGGAGGAGTGATCAGAGGGCCTGTGCTGTGCACAGTGTCCAACTTTGAGATGAATATATAGGGAATATAACATGGAGCCTATAAAAGCTGCTGTGGCCAAAGGCTGGTCTGCCCTGAGTTCTTGTTGCTTGAGTTTGGCCGCTAAAAATGCTTCTGAGTGCCTGTGAGTAGAAGAAGCAGAAATGAGTCTGTGCTTCAGTGTTGCCTCCTAGCTTCGGGCAGTCTAGTTTCTCTGAGTCTGAGGCTGTGTCTTTCTTGATGTTTCCATCTGTATCACCCATTTTGAACCTGCTTAGACTTCTGGCCTTCCTCTCCTGATTCCTGTTGCCAATTAGTTGTCCTTGCATCAAGATACAACCTTCTGTTTCCTTAGACTTGCTGCTTTAATGCCTCTTAAGCTGTAAGAAGTAGTGACTAATTGACTGCTCACTTTCTCCACATCCCTCCTGACTGTGTGCTCCCACAGTCGTCTTTCTGAGTTAAACAGCCAGAAGCATGGAATTCCCTAGTGCTGAGCTTTAAATATTGGTTTAAGGACATGGACACAGACAACTTTATAAGAACGTGAACAGTATTTTCCCATCTCCAGTTCTTGGCTGGCCTATTTTGTGAGGTTGGGCCTGGATTAGCACGAAACTTCCCTGCACTCTGAGGCTGCCTGCGTAAATGGGAAGGGAGGGGTTCCTGGGTACAATTCAGTCGGCGTAAATGCACAGTTGCAAGGGCACTGGGTTTTACTTGAGGTGCCTTTGACTTTGGAAGGACCACAGAGCCTTCCAGAAGCTGGCAGACTGTGGGTATGGGTCCATGCAGTCACTGTAGGAGGTACAATGCTCCAGCCTCTCTGGAGTGCAGCAGGCAAGTGTATCCTGAGCAAGCATGGCAGCTTTCATTCTAGCCTGGAGGATTTGCCTAAGCTTTAGAGGGAAGTTTATCTCCCAAAATTCAACTCAAAGCAGTATGTAGACTCAGAGCTGCATATCACTGTTCATTTTCAATATCCCCCTCTTTCCTCACAGCATGTTCTGCAGTCCTTGTGAGGGGCCTTGCCCCAAAATTTGTGAGGATGGGAAAACGAAGACCATTGACTCTGTCACGTCAGCACAAATGTTGCAGGGATGCACAATTCTCAAGGGAAATCTACTGATCAACATCCGGCGTGGAAGTAAGTGATCGCCCTCTCTTTCTGAACCCCTGATAAGGCTGCTTTTCACATTTTTCCTTCTGTCGTCAGCATAATGATAAGAACATTAAAAACTCAGCAAGCTGTTTGCTTTCCAGGCCCAGAGCAGTGCTCCTGTTTGATTTGGCCCACTGCAGCTCCGTCCTGCCCCACGCGGGTGGAATAGGTATTCAGCTCCCAGGGAAAGCTGGTATTTTTGTTAGCTTTTTTGGCAGGACAAGGAACCAGGATTAGGCAGTTAGACAAGCAGTGGTCCCAAAGGAGTAATAAAGTCCCAAGAAGGTGGAAAAGTTGAAAATCCTTGCATCTGGATAGGTAAATAACTTGTCACATGGCCCTGTAAGACTGCAGATCCTCACTTTTTAAGGCAAGGTGTGGTGTTTTGCTAGAACATGGAATCCAGAGTGCTGAGAGCTCATATAAAGCCTAACACTGTGCTGCTGGATGGTCAGCGTTAGTGAGCTGGCCACCTCTGTCACATGTCTTGAACAAGCTCCGGATTAAATTTGTCAGAGCAGTGATTCATCAGCCAGGGAGGTGTTGACAGTTGATGAGCTCTTAAAAGCAGAGTAAAAATTGCTGTTAGTTTTTATTGGACTTGTATGTCCCTATGGAAGGTCCCTTTTGGTTTCATGAATAAGGTTGAAAGATTGGGATCTGTTTGATTCCCTACCTCGTGCTGAATGAAAGTTCCAGGGTTTAGTTACAGCAGCATGTGGATTTTTTTACTTGTGGTCCCACTGCTACAGGTACAATTTTTCCCCATGGGAGATGTTCCAGTTACCTGGGGCAAGTGTGTGGGAGTTTTTTTATTTTATTTAAGCATTATTTTAGAGTGTTGAAGAGTATCTGATTGTTTGGCATGGGAGCCAACCATTGGTATTTGGTAACTGGTCTTTGCAGCCATCTGTTAGGACTTCGGTGTGTTTATGGCAGCAAACACATCCCAAAGCAGCTTCTCCCAAGTCCTTAAAAACTTCCCTTTGGAACTGCAGCTTAACTTGGCAAGGTGGTGACACCGGGCAATGGGATTGGGCCATGGGTTGCTGGAGGTAAGGACAACAAAGCTTGAGCTTGTGAAGGATGGGGTATTGAAGACCTGGACAGGGACAGGTCATAGAGAGGAGGCAGTTCTGAAGAGTGGAGCTCCCTCTGCAGTCATTTTAATAATTTCTAATAGAAAAACAGCTTCAGTAAGTTGTGTGGAACATGCTCCATGGCAGGAGAGCTTCCTTATGGTTTTATCTTTGCTGTTTCATCAACTGGTTCGGTTTTGTAGCCAGAGCTTCTCAGGTTATGGAAAGCAATGCTCTGTGGCCCAGAGCACACCAGGAATGTACCCCTTCCTCTCCATCTTCAGTCTCGTTCTCTGTTTTCCACTGGAGCTTTCTGCCTGAGCTTTGCTCCATACCCAAAAGCAATTCCATCTCATGGTGTGTACATTTACACAAGGGTCTTTTCATCCCTGCCAGAATGCTGGCTCACCATTTGGTGCTGGCTTCAGAGAGCAATGCCCATGGAAAAATCAGGTATTCCAGTACGGAAAAGCAAGGCTGGTTTCCCACTGTTACTCCCTGGCTTTATCTTGCCCTTCAATAGTCTGGCTGCACAAGACTATTCCTGGGGGGAGGAAAACCAGTGTCTCTCATTTTCAAAAGCAACAAGTACAAACATTTTCTTTTACTGAGCTAATGCTGCATTAAGCAGAATATTAGTCAAAGCTGTGAATTCTGTTACGATAATGGTTATCTTTTTCTTACTGTAGATAACATTGCCTCAGAACTGGAGAATTTTATGGGTCTGATTGAGACAGTAACGGGGTACGTGAAGATTCGCCATTCCCATGCACTGGTCTCCCTGTCTTTCCTGAAGAACCTGCGGTACATTCTGGGAGAGGAGCAGGTAGACGGGTAAGTGTTGAGATATTTGTGGATGCAATTTCACTTTAATAGAGAGCTGTGGAGAATAAGTCTCCTAAAAACCATTCACTTGTCATTTACAGAATCTCCTCTTCCACTAATATGCAGCGTTTTTCTCCTCATGAGCACCTCTGCACAGCATTGCTTGTTTGCATTACTGCCCAAATCAGCGTATTAAATTGAGTATATTACAAGTGTTTTATAGTACCTTTGGTGTTGCTTTTCACTTTAGATTTTTCTGGGTAGATTCTTTACATCAATAAAGCAATTTTGTCTGTTCTTTTTGCTCTGTTTGAGAAAAGAGCATCTTCGAAAACAATTGGATTTCTTTGCAGTTCTTTACTGTTGGCTTTTAGCAGAGTTTTATGGAGAAGTCAGCTGAAAGGAAATATGAATTTTACCAACCAGGGAGTGCAACTGGAAGTGACCGAACTGGTGTGAAGCACAGTGCAAGTTGCAATTGTTTGCAACTTCTTAAAATGTTAGCATTACATGGATTATCTACTGAGCACGCAAATGACTGGTCAGGAAAAGTTGATCCCTTGAAATGTTTGCTGTGGATTATATTGATTCTATAATTACTCACCATGTGATCCTTTTTACTGTACATAACCCCTCTTTTCCTATGATGGTAAAAGATTGTCAAGGCAACAGTTTTTATCCCTGCAGAATGTGTGATGCTGAGGTGTGGTGAGAGTCTTTCAGCAAACTGTCTTGCTCTTTCTCGTCCCAAATCAAGTAGCCATCCCAAGTTAAAAACAGTGTTCTGTGGGAGAAATCAGTCACCCTCCATAATGACAGAACTATTAAAGGAAGAATTTGGGGACTTTGTAGAAGAAAAGGTGGTGGGAGGGTCACTGGGAAGGTTGTTTATGTCCTGTTTATCTGCCCTGACTGTATAAAGTTAAAGCATGAGGGATTCTTCACAGCCTCCCTCTTTCTCTCAGGCTAGTCTTTGGTCAGCCTTAAATTCTTAAAATTCCACCATCTGACAGAGTGAGTGCAAGGGCAGCTCTCCCTCCTGCCCTTGCAGAGCACGCTGTCTGCTCAGGAAGAGCACAGCCTCTGTGGAGAAGCTCGTTTCCAACTGCAAATCCCAGAGGATTGTCCGTGCCGAGCACGGGCTCATTCAGCCGCTCCCGGCAGGCTGTGCCCTCACAGACACTCCAGTTATCGATTTGTCTTTGCTTCTCTCCCCTCTACTGCCTCGACCTCTTTGAATTTGAGTTTAGCTTTGTGTCTCAGGTAGTAATTATGTTTATGTTACCTTGTCTGTCAGCAAGCAGAGCTCAAATGAGGGGAAACAGGAGGTTTATCAGTCAGATTCCCAAATAGAGAAGTAAATAAGTGCCGCTTTGAAGAAGAAAACAGGGCTGAGTTGGGAGATAAAACAGATCTATAGTAATGAGCTGCTTGTGCTAAAATTCCCCTATGTTAGGAAATGGCTGCAGTTACATACTGAGGGGCAGGGGCAGTCTCTTTGCTTGGAAAATGCCTGGCAAAATTTAGGCATTACCACAGTCTAAATAACATGTCCAAAAATACTTAGGTGGAAGTAGGCACCTGACAAGGAAGGACTGAGCCTGAACAATTACTTGGGCAGAATTATGAACAACAGGGAGTGGGATCTTAACCTGGGAAGCAGTGGGCTGCTGGAACAAGAGCTGTTTGTGCCAGCAGTGCTTTGAGGGGTGAGAGGTAGGGTAACTTAAAGCCCGTGATGATTGTTGTTCATTACACGACTGACCCCACTGTCACTGTCCTTTTATTTATTGAACTGGACTAACAAAACAGCACTTCAGAACTTCTTTGTTCCTTATTCAGTTGCTGGTGCTTGCCTTGGTTATCACAGAAAGTGGAAAGTTTAGAGGGAATCTACTTTGTTTGTTTTGAGAGTTTTCATTGCCTCTTTTGAAAACCATGTCTGTAGTGAACGTGCTCCCACAGCAAGAAAATAATTTCTGCTTGCAAATAGGGAAACTGAGATGGAGATGTGCCAGAAGGGTCTCAGTGCCTGTTGCAGGGTTTTGCTTCCTTGTCTGGTGCTGACTCTGCCAGGCCCCTCCATCCTCTGCTGGGGTCTGTGTTCACTGCTCTGGGCGTGGATGGTGTGTAGGCAGCACTTCCCAGAGCATCCCAGGTCGGGTACCTGGAAAATGAGCAGTTTGTGGCCTTCAGGAGCAAGCGAGGAGATGGTGACTGAGGAGGAGTTCCAGTTGTGGCACTGGCCTGCTCTGATGTTGTTTTTCAACCTCTGCAGCAAACTGGGAGACAGCCTATAAGATCAAAACAACCTCCCCCGTTTTCTACACCATTTTGAGGCAGAGGCATCAGCTGTCAGGCCTGGTGGAAGGTGTGAACAGGATCTGTAGCTGTTGTGTGGTTCCTCACTGAGGAATTTACAGTTTGTTTTCCTGGGATCATTATTGTCAGGGTGTGGTGAATTCAGACAGTCAGCAGGAGAGCAGCAAGGCCTGATCCAACCACAGCATTCCAGCAGAGCAGGCGCCCTGTGCTGAGGGCGTCTGGGGAATGAATGACGCCCTCCAAACCTTTGGTGACACCTGGCTGCGGTGCAGGCTCCCATGGGGATGCTCCTCAGCTTGGTCCTGGTTTTGGGGGAGTTTCTGTTTCTCAGCTGCCCATGTGTGAGTGAAGTTTGAAAAAGTGAGTTGGGGAGTTTGTACATGGAGGTGTGAGGCTGTGTTTGTGTGGAGGTTTCAGAAGCTCATAAGTTTAGCTTTTAAAACAAGACAAGAAAACACTGAACTTTAGTAAGGTGCAGTACTTTCAAATCAACACAGGATTTGGTGATGTCTGTCAAATCCCACAGGCAGTTCAGCATCCTTGTTCTCTCCTGGCAGAATGCATTTAAAGCACAAACATGTCTCTGCTCCCTTGTTAACTGAGCACATTCTTCTCAGCATCTGTGTGAAGTTGTACTGGGTATATCAGCTTCATTAGAACTCAAGTCCTGTGTAGTTAGGGGACAGGTGGAAACAGGAGAAACAACTTGTCTTTCACATGGTTCTGAAAATACACTCTGCATTACAAGAAATGGCAAATCTGTGCAGATTGGAGCCAGAATGCCCAGTTTTTGTTTCAGGTTGGGTGAGGGAGGAATTAACGCTAAATTTTAAATGAAATAATTGAAGGAAAACCATAAATTAATAGTATAGCAGCTTTTTATGAGACCTGTGGTTTCTCTACCACATTTCCTTGCAGAAACTCTGTAGTTAGAAGGGTTTGTAGAAAGGCCAGTGTAGCTCTGTTGACAAGGGCTTAGCAGTGCAAGATGGGCTTCGCTGTGTTAATAATGGATTTTGTGTTGCTGTAGTTAATGTTGGGGGGCCTTCCCACCAAAGTGAAATAAATGCTCCCATGGTGGGTTGGCTGGATTTAGGTTCATCAGCCACACAGACCTTTATCTCATTTACCAGTGGTGCATTCCTGTCCCTACTATTCCGAAGTGTCAGTGTTGTTGCAGGTGTTGTCTTGCTGCTGATGTAGAGCCTCTAATCTTGCTTCTGTAGCATGTGTGTCTTTTCTTTCTATCCAGCCCAATTAAGTAGTACCAGGAATTTCTTCATAATATTTAAGAGGACTTTCATAATATTTAATAGGCCTTTTGCACACAACTTTGTATACAGTATCATGTATCTGTGGAAATAAAGGATGTGTGTGTTATTCCAGGGCTGTGCTTAGGGAGTGGGCTCGGCACAGCTGCCTGTGTTTAGTTCTGTGCTCTGAAGTGTGGATCCTGTGCAGTCAGTACAACTGTTTGCTGTTGGGCTTCGATGTACAGGTGCAACTGTAGGAAATCTTTATTGGGCCAAGAGGTAAACTTAAGAGAGGCAAGGAAACCTCACTATGCAAACTCTTAGAGCTGCTTTTGTAAACATAAGCAAGAGTTGTGTTAATGACTGCGTTTTATTGTCAGAACTCCAAAAGGCTTTTCCTTCCATGAGGTATCTAAGGTTACTGCTTCCCATTTGCCACCAAATGGAAAATCCAGTGTAGAGACCTGCTGTTCAGTGGACATGAATTTATATTCCTCATAGCAACTCCTATACAATTATTAAAACACATGTTAGAGTGGGCTTTAGATGGTGTGGTGTCACCCTTGGAATCCTGTGTCACACTCATTTCCCTGCCCCCTAAACATTCATTGCTCCATGGGAGAGAAGAAAGCCCTTTGCTGAGCACCAGTTTAAAGTAAGAGGAAACACAGTGTTTTAAAGTTTTCTAATATTAAGGTGTTCTTCACTGGAATGGGCTGTGAATTAAAATGAGTATTTTTTCTTCAAAAACTTCCTTCTAGGAATTATTCCTTCTATGTGCTCGACAACCACAATCTTCAGCAGCTGTGGGACTGGAACCATCACAACTTGACAATCAGTGAGGGGAAAATGTACTTTGCATTTAATCCTAAACTGTGTGTTTCTGAGATTTACCGTATGGAGGAAGTTTCAGGAACCAAGGGACGGCAGAGCAAAGGAGATATAAATCCAAGGAACAATGGGGAGAGAGCCTCTTGTAAGTAAACAAACAAAAAACATCTCAGTGCCAACTGCACAGGAGGGTGTCAGAAGGAAAAACCCAACATGCTGACATGTTGCTGACCACTGCAATATTGAGAGTTTAGGATTTGCAGGAGGCTTTCAGCCCTTCTGCTTGTTCAGGCTTTAAACTGTAGCTGTGAAGGTACCTTTGCACAAGTGGAAAATGATGTGGTAACACTGTCCCTATCTCATCTGTAAAACCCACTTGTAGAAGATGACTGCTTCCCAAATCCCCTGTTTTGTGACGGCAGCAGCAGATAACAATAAGAGCATACCTGAGAAATGAGAAATGAAATCCAGTAGTTTGGTGTATCCAACAAGGAGCAATTTCTCAGTCTCATCTATAACTGTGCATCATTATAGGTGTTTTCCTCTCTCAGATACTTACTTGTTCTTGATACTGAGGATGCTGCTGAATAACAATTTCATAGACACCAAAAGAAACTGTTTCTGTTACATTCGGCTTCTTTAAAGCTCCTGCCAAATATTGTACCTGGTTGCTAGAAATGATTGTTTTAAACTTAATTTCCTCTGCTTTGTTTTGAAATAATTTGCTTTTGAATTGAGAACGCTTTTTAATGTTCTGCAGTGTTCCTAAGCCTGAGTGTCTCTGTGTTTAATTTTGGATTCTGCAATGGTCAGAGTTATTGGAAAGCCCTCTCTTGGCTTTGGTGGTCTGCATATCAGGTCTCCAGGTGTAACGTCGTGTTTAAAAGCAATCTCTCATCTAGGAATTGAGATGCCTATGAGTTTCACCTCAAACCCTTAAAACTGACGATGCATTTTTCCCTTGGTCGGCTTGCGGTGTTTTTGGAGCTGAGTAAACTAAAATGGGTCTTGTGTATTAGTCAAGTCCCCTTGTTGTGGATAGTGCTTACCAAACTAGGACACGTAGTCTGCTGAATGTCTCTTTAGGCGCAACGCAGACGCGCAGATGGCCCAGATCCTTGTTGTAAGCACCGTCCATTCTTTGCACATTCAATAGAGCAAAGCCTTGCAGCCCTGGAGGAGTTACAGACACACAGCCAGGCCTTACTACCACTGAGGCCAGTGCCAGCCGCTGCCTGCTTTTTTAAGAAACCAGTACAGAAAGCTTTCTGACTCTGAGAAGGGCAAAAGAATCAACAAAAGCTCAACTGCCTTTGCAAAGATAGCACCAACAGTGCCAGTGTACACGAGGGTGAAAACCTCTTTATTTTCAGAGCTTCTATGGAACATTAGAAACTAGCTCACAGTTGACAGAACACAATTTCTTCATCCAAGAATTAAGTTTTTAAAATGCTATTTTGTTCTGGGTTGGAAAGCTCAGTGAGTTGGTAGTGGGAAGCCATTCATTTCAAAGCTGTGGGCTTCCATCCAGGTCTGTTCAGAAGAGTAGCTGGAAGCTGCTGCCATCAAATGGTTGTGCCGTATATGAACTGAGTGTTGGAGTTCTTGGTCCAGCCTCTGATGAATAGGAATGTAAACTCCTTTGTCTTTTCTATGTTGTTCACTCTCCAGAAAAACAAATGGTAGTTGTCAAAAGTTGTCCTGGAGAGTGAGCACGCAGAGGCCGGTGACTGCTCCGCTCGTGCTTTGGAGGCGGATGATGAATTTAGTGCTTCCAAACACTAAAGTGTGGATAAACAGCGCTTCCATTCCTCGCTCAGGGAGAGTCTGAAGTAGTTTTCAAGAGCTTTCTGATGATGCATTAAAAGAAAATCTGCTTCAAAAAAATTAATAACAAGTAGCTGAAGCATATTTTAAACTGATTGCCAAGGTCATTGCTTACCCTTAAGCACTCAAGTGTAGGAGGAGGAAAGAGGAAGCTCTATAGAGACAAAGGCTGTTGGTATTCTGTGGTGTCATAGGTGTTACTGGAAAGGCTCATTAGCTAAAACTGACACCTAAGAAACAAAAAACACTGACAGGTGATGTGATGCCAACTCTTGCATGTCCTGTCTTTTTGTATTGCAGGTGAAAGCAAAATTCTGCATTTTGTTTCCAACATGACGCTCAAGAATCGGATTAAACTGACATGGGAGCGGTATCGCCCTCCAGATTACAGAGACCTCATTAGCTTCACTGTTTACTACAAAGAGGCGTAAGTAGATGTTGTCAGAGATTAATCAGGGCAGTCCAAGGGAGAGCAGACAATTCTGTTCCTACTGCTGGATGGCTCATCCAGTTTGTGTATTTCATCCTCAAGTCCTGCTTTTGTTCTAATTCTTTTCTTGGTGGAGCACAAGTCTCCTTTAAAAAGAGGATTGGTTTGAGTGCGTCCTAAAAATGGATTGCAAATCCATCAGGAAGTTTTAAATTTGAGAAAAGAGAAAGGTGGATGGCTTGGCTCTTCTCAGGGGTCTGATTTGGAGCTCTTCCTAAGTCATCGTGTTGACTGAGATATTTTCCTTCTTTAATCAGCGTACTGACTAGAGAGCGTCACAGGTCAGGAGTTTGCCCTGTCACTGTGATGACTTGTCTGCTTAGGGTTTGAGGTTATTTAGACCTATCCAGCTTTGGTCATTTCCTGCATTAGTACATCTTGATAATGAAGGTGTGGGGCAGTTACTGGAGAAGTCCAGATTGCCGGGAGATGCCTCTGCCTTTGCACATCCTTGTAACAGCTCAGATTTAAAGTAATTAAAAAAACCAAATGAGCACAAAAATAACTCTCTGACCAGTCTTGGAGGTGTCAAACGGAGGTTTGGAATGCTGGTAATGATACATGGAGCAAAGATGTGAGACATGGAAGCACAAATTGTTCATGTCCAGCATCACTTGGAAAAGAACATCGTTGTGATGTTCTACGATGAAACCAGTGCTGGCAAATCTACAGATATTAATAATGATTGTATGCTCTTGCACCACTGTTACAACTTCTGAAAAGTAGAACTATTTGACTGTATAAATGTGTTTGTATTGTGTGGAATTAAAAGAGTAAAAGGCCCATTAGACTGGTCAGGGCCAGTCTTGGAATTTTGGGTTCTTTATGGTAAAAAGCTTGGCCACTATTGATAACTGTTTTGAGTTTCTTCTGTTTAGTATATGTTTATTTAAAGTCTAAATATGTCTGAAGCATTTCAGTGCCTGTTTTGGGTAAAAAAAAAGAGAGAAATCTAGTGTTTTCTTGGAGAGTGTTGCTTTATTGCTCATGACTAAAACTGAACTCTGAATTTTCTACTGCTTGGAAATACAGATTTTTTTTTTTTCCTGCTTTATTCTGCTGTGGAAACCAAGTAAGCTTTATTTGTTTAATTAAGCAACTTTGAAGTGAGACACTCTCATACCTGTATGACAATCTTGGGAAGAAAATAAATATTTGTGCTATTTTTTTCTTCGAATATTTCAGACCATTCAAAAATGTGACTGAGTACGATGGGCAAGATGCGTGTGGCTCCAATAGCTGGAACATGGTTGATGTTGACCTGCCACCGAACAAAGAGAACAATCCTGGAATTCTGCTGCAGGGATTGAAACCTTGGACTCAATATGCCATTTATGTCAAGGCTGTTACCCTCACAATGATGGAAAACCATCATATTCATGGAGCAAAAAGTGAAATTATATATATTCGAACCAATGCTGCAGGTGAGATGCTGGGCCCTGGGGTGAGAGGTTCATAGTGCTGCAGGTGTGATTAGTGTATCATTGTGCAAGTTCTGTTGTTGATGTGCGTAGTGCTAGCAGTTTCAGTAATTATGAAAGCAGCATTAAAATTTTAATTAAAACTCTGTTTTTTCAGATATTACTTTCATTAGGAAATATGGGAACTTCATGGAATTAGAATTTTAGGCTTTGTTCCATTACTAAAGGCGAATTTAAGTACAACTTTGGGTGGGACTGTGCATGGTTGCAGTTGAACCCCTATGTTAGTGGGACATAAGTGGAAAATCCTTTTTTTGAAATAAGAGGGTGTTTTTCCTTGCAGTATAGAAATGCATTGGGATTCACTCAAAAGCTTGCATGGAAATACATTGTAGAGTGCTCTAGATTTAAATACCTTTCTTTTTTCTTTTTTTTTTTTCTTTCTCTAGTGCCATCCATTCCTCTGGATGTTATTTCAGCATCCAACTCCTCATCCCAACTGATTGTGAAATGGAATCCTCCCTCTTTTCCCAACGGGAACCTCTCCTACTACATTGTGCGCTGGCAGCAGCAGCCTCAGGACAGTTACCTGTACAGACACAATTACTGCTCCAAAGGTAGGAGAACTAAATGCTCTTGTGTTGAAATGCCTGGGACTCTGCCTGCCAGGGCACTTCACTGGCAAGAGAGAGCTAAATGGCAGCAAGTAGAGGGAATGGGTAAACATGGATTGTTGCTGGATCCATGATTGGAGAGAAGAGAAGAGAAAAGAAACCAGCTCTGTTCTTTTCTTTCAAGATAAAGTCCCAATTCGAAGATATGCTGATGGGACCATTGATACAGAAGAAGCCACTGAACCCACCAAGCCAGAGGGCTGCGGGGGAGAAAAAGGACCTTGTTGTGCTTGTCCCAAGACAGAGGCAGAAAAGCAAGCAGAGAAGGAGGAAGCAGAGTACCGGAAAGTCTTTGAGAACTTCCTCCACAACTCCATCTTTGTCCCCAGGTAATGGATTTTAGACACTTCTTTGGAAGTAGGGCTGATAATTTCCTTTTTTATCACTTCTTAGAACTGAGATATCCTGGATGTGAAAGCACACATAGAAACACCACACGGTACCTTTCCTTTCATGTGAGACAATCCACGGCCTTACTTTGCAGTTTCTCTTACTTGCCAGTTTTCATTTCTTTCTTTCAATTCTAGCCCAGAGTAAGGGTTCTTACCTGTATTGATCAAGGATTTCAGTGATGGTTTCTTTTCAGACTCAAGAGTCACTTAAGGAGCTCATTGTCTATAAGGGTTTCAGAGATGAGCAACATGAGGCAGACAAAGGGTTTCAGATGTGATTTTTCTCTAAATAACCATTTAAGTGCTTGAGTTCCTAATCTGAAGATTTATCTTTGAAATTAAGGGCACAGTCACCTCACAGAATTGAAACTGGTTTTCTTTTCTCACTGCACTAATTGCAAAGGGCCTGTTTGTTTCCTGGGTCATTGCTGCAGAGAAGTATTAAATATTTCCACTCTCCCACGATAAACACCTGCTTACATGTTAAGTGGAATTGTAATGATTCTGTGCTGCAACACAGAGTAGATACTGCTGAATTAATTGGTGATTTTGATCCTTGAGTTTCCAATTTATCCTTCAGGTAAGCTGTTGTTACTTTGGGTAACTGGATGCTAGGGCAGGGCACACAGTGTACAGCTGTTGTGTTACAGTCTTTAATACACTGTCAGATCTCAGTGGTGCACCTTGTCTCATTCTCTCTCCTGGCAGGAGAATCCATGGTCAAATCCTGTGTTTGAGAACTCTAAAGTGTGGCATTGCTGCTCATTGATGCTGGTTCATATCACTCTTCATTGTGATTTTTTGGACCTTTATTCAAGGATATGTTGGATTGACATGCTGAGGTTGAGACTTTGATATTTGCAGTGCTTCTTAGCTTTTTCCAAAAAGTGAGGAACTAAATACTGCCTCTCTTGGGAGGTGTGAAGTATCCTATCTGAGCTGTTTGGGTCACACTGAGCATTTGTGCAGTGTTTCCCCAGTGATGGTTGAGAAGCAGCAGCCAAGATCAGGTACAGGGAAGTTACAGCTTCCATGTCTGATTGTGATGTAACTCCTGAGCCATGGGAACTCTTAAGATCTGATTTTGGACTTCATGAAATAGCACAGCAAGGAGTTTTGAAAGCCATGTGTTGAGTCTAAACTACTTGAAAGTCTGTTGCAAAGGAGGTTTTTCTGTTTCCCCAAACATTTGTAATTTAAATGTGTTTTCTTCTCCCAAATTTTCTTGCAGTCCTGCCCCGCTTCAAGAAAACTCATAGAGCCTTGAACTCAGTAACAAATAAACTGACCAGTTCACAGAGAACTTCCTGAAAGCTTGTCCTTTTCTCTTAAATTACTGCCATCAGGGTGTTTTGTAACAGCAGGGGCAGATAACGGACAATGCTCAGCAATAGCTGCATAGCCAAGTAACTTTTAAGAGACTGTATGTCAGGGAAATTAAAGTTTATGAGCTGCTGAGACGTCTCCATGGGACAAATCTAAGCAGCTTGTTACTTGATGTCATTTTTTTTCTCTTCTTTTCCAAGGGAGAAGGTAATTAATATGTTAATGCAAGCCTCAGTAGTAGTATTTGTTTCCAGTGTTCTACCTGTCTCCAGGTTATTATGAAAGAGTTGCAGCATGTAATACTGCATGCGAGTATTTGACTGGGTGGTTTTAAGGTTGTTTAAGAAGTCTGTTGATCTAATCTCCTGTGCAACTTCTGGATGACCCCATGTGTATTAGTGCCATGGTGGATTTCAAACAGCACTCTGCTTAGTCTTGAAGAGACACTCAGAACCAGAGGAGAATGAGTTTATTCTTCAAGGTTTTTGTTTCTCTAATGAGCAGGATGGGACAGGCTCTTTGTGTAGTCTGAGCAGTAACATTAAAAAAACTTGGGCTATTTAACAGCAAAGCTCACTCTTCTCCTGTGTCATGGCAATTTTAATCTTTTTTATTTTTTATAGTGTTATTTTTAATTTTTCTCTTGCATTTCTTTTCCTTCCTCTCCCTTAATGGAATAGATGATTTTTCAAGTTTTTATCTCTAGACTTTTCCTTACATCCTTGGATACTGTTTTTTTGCCTTTACCTCTGCATTTCATGAATGCAGGAAGCCGCTTGGCCGAAAAGCACGGATGTCAAATCTCATGATGCTTTAATTACGTTTGCCTTGTGGTTATCCTGCAGCTCTTTTCTCTTCCTGACACAACTGTAGTTTTCACCAACAAGTTTTATGTTCCTTTATCTTTTTCCCCAAAGACAAGGTAGGGCTGCACTCCCCCCCCACCCCCAGATACCACTGGACAATTGAAGCTCCATGCATCCCATAAAAGCAGTGATAAAGTCAGGCCTTTTGGGTTCTTGCACTGGCACATGCTTTTGTGGTTGATTGAAAATGAACTTTTTATTTTCACTGCTTTAACCACAGAATCTGTGCAAATGTTCATCAGTTCAGGGCTAGGCATCCAACTTTTTACTGCTGAAAATTCTGTTCTTTCCACTGAGCTAAAGCAGTAAATCAATACTCATCCTAAGCAGGGTGAATAGGTTTATAGGTGAATAGTAACTTCCATAGATAACAGTGTAAACGAGGCACAAATGCTTATATCTCTTATGAAGTTGCCTTAACTGACAAGATATTCACTTGTGTGATGCTTAAAACAATTTCTTGCTAACTTAGGAAATTCTTTCTTGTCTGTGTTTATTTCTGTGACGTGGTTTACATGGTGGTTAGAGTGTCGAAACAACTACTCACGATGTAGTAAAGGGATTTTGAAAATTTTTGTAGTGAACTCCTAAAGAAAAAAATTCATCCAACCTCTGCCAGAAGGTTTCAAAACCGAGTGAGCCTGTTCTTGGCTCTCTCTGCAGCATGCTGCTCTGTGGCTGCATGTACTCAGATGATATATTTGACAGTGAATTAAGTTCTCCTGTTGAGTCATCTTTCCTCCTGTTGTATGTTCAAGGGAGGCCTCATTTGCCTGGTTTGTAACTCACTCTCTGCTAAGGCTGTTGGACCTCGTGTCCTTGGTACCTGTTGCGGTGACCAGGTGCTCCATGGGCACTGGTGAAGTAATTCCAGGAATTCAAGCCTAAATTGGTTTTGTAGTGTAATTCTTCTTACGTTCTCCTTTACCTCCCCTGGGGTGTTGCTTTCCAGGCGTGAGCGTTCCTGCAGCCCTTGGAGACAGAGGAGCAGGAGCAGTGAAGCCACACTGCCCTGTGTAGTTGGTGCAGAACACAGAACAGCCTCAGATCTGGGACAGGACCAAGGGACAGGCCCAGCGTGTGGCCATAGGGTGTTGGTTACCTGATCCACATGGTCCTAAGAGTATCTTGATCCTTGTCCTGTCCCTTGGGGCTGTCCACTACAGCAGTTCCCTGGGCTTGAGAAAGCAATGGTGTGGTTGTAAATCCTCAACTCTTTGACTTAAGTTTCACCCAGATGCCTGTAAGGCAGAGCTGTTCATTGAACTTTTGGCTCTACACAGTATTAGTGCTGAATTTTCTCACACAGGAGGATTGTTCCTTTGCAGAGCTTTTGTGTGGGTGAGAGAAGTAGAGTTACACAGATGACCACCCGAGTGGTGGTGAACATTCACGGCCTTCAGCTGCCTTCCAAGGTTTCTCCTCTCAGTGCAATACATTCTAATTTCATCACAACTGCAAAGCTAACTCTCAGTAGGATCAGCTTCCTTTGCTAATCCAGCAAACTTCAAAACAGTTTTTTCCCCCCTAACCTTTTCAACCTTTAGCATCTGATTTTTATTTTAAGCGTCAGCATTACTGTCATGAAACACTAATCCGGGATGCTTATTGAGTAACGGAGGAGCCATTTTTTGCTGTTTGGTTTATTGTGTGAGGTCAGAAGTTTGCACATTCATCTTGGGGCGCAGTGTGAGCTTCAGAGTTTTGGTTGGTTCTCAACCAAAAGAGAGAGAAACGAGATGCACTGACACATGGCAGGTTCAGATTAAGAGAAAGTTTTCCTCTTGTTTTGCAGTTTCCTTTATTTACCTTTTTTATTAGCTGTTGCTTGGTTCGCTGGGTTGTTTGGCACAGTTTTCCCGAAGTGGGAGAAGAAGTGGGTTTTCTCTAAAGAGCCCTTTTCTGTACCTGTGTCTTCTCCTCAGGCCTGACCGGAAGCGGAGGGACGTGTTCCGAATTGCCAACGCCACCTTGGCCACTCGGAACAGGAATGTGACCGGGACCGACCACTTCACCAACGCCTCTGACGCAGAGGAGAGCGAGGTGGAATATCCCTTCTTTGAGACCAAGGTGGATGGCAAGGAGAGAACTGTGATCTCCCATCTCCAGCCTTTCACTCTTTACCGCATCGATATTCACAGCTGCAACCACGAGGCTGACACGCTCGGCTGCAGCGCATCCAACTTCGTGTTTGCCAGAACCATGCCTTCAGGTATGCTCACACAGGGCTCCAGCCCTGCCTTTACTGAGCAGGGATCAAGCTCAAGAGGGACAAGCTCTCCCAAACCAGTTAGAATTACCTTGGGTATGGTAAAAAAAATTCTTTGCAGTAGGATAAATTGGAACTACATAGATTTTTTTGTTTCAATCCCTTGACTGGTGTGTTGTGTGTAGTGAGTGATGTGTTTGAGTCTGTGCTGCGAGCCAGAGAAAGGGAGAAGTTGACTGCCAGGATAATTAGGAGAGACTCTGTTTCCCAGCAATAGAAGTGAGACCCCCAGACATGGTGGGCTGAAAGGTTTTGTTCCTCAGCTCCCTGTGTGCTGAATAGAGCCACAGCAACGTTTCTCTGCTAATGTTTGGTTTCGCTGTGTTCGCTCGGAACTGTTTGCAGATGTTGGAGTTCTGCTGGTGGGAATGTTTGCCAAATGTTTCTTCTGTCACAGAACGACCATGCATTTGTCCAGCCTGGGAACAGGAGGAATACTGTGTTTCTTTGTGCCCAACCCCTGGCCACTAGACTACTTCAAATAGGAAGTATTGAATGCTGTGCTCGTCTTTGGGACTTTTGCAGATTGTACTTCTGAGAAGAATAGAGATGATTTTAGTGTAAGCTCATATGCATCCAGCAACGAGCTTCTGACTCCAGCAGATGTCTGGGGATATTGGATGCAGAATGGTAGCAATTTTGTTTTGTTTCTGGAAGGAAAGGCTATCATAATCCAGATCCAGCTGTGTCAGTAAAAAAAGCAAAAACTATTGCTTATTTCAAGGAAAGAAGGAAGTCTGTGAGATCAGGGAAAAGGAAAGAAGTGTTCCCGGATTTTTAACACATGCCTCTGAAAATTAAAGGCTAAACAATCCTGTTTTCTTCTGTATCTTTGAGAAGGTGGTCTTTTTTCAGCCCAGACTGACATGGGCTTCACATTCCTGTTAAGTTTTGAATAAGCCACATAAAATTATTAGGAACTAAATAGGGATGAAGCAGTTCCTGATTGCTGATGAGACTGTTTCAAATGGGGACAGATCTCCTATGACTGTTTTAGGAGAGGGCTGTCAGTGGGGCAGATGTTGTGTGTTTACAGCTGTTTGCAGCCGTTTGGTGGGAATAGCTCCCTGCTCTGTTTTGGTGTCGGGGAGAGTTGGGAAGGAAGAATCAGGTGCTGATAAAGGTTTTTTTGGCACTCAGAGCCCATGCCTGGTGGAGCTGTATGCTCTGCACTGGTTTTCTGGGAACCAGTAGTTCAGATTGAGCTAATCTCTGGCGGGCCCTTGGCCAGTGGAGTTTGTTCCCTGGATTTGAATGGCTCTTGCTGCAGAGCTTCTGCACCTGAAGAATATCATGAATCTTCCATTTTCCTCAACTCTTGCCTCAAGTTCCTGTTTCAGTCATAGGTGTTCTTCTCACATCACCTGTAAATATTTTACAGAGGGAGCAGATAACATTCCAGGAACAGTATCATGGGAAGCAAAAGAGGAAAATACTGTCTACCTGAAGTGGTTGGAGCCTACAAATCCAAATGGGCTGATCCTGATGTATGAAATCAAATATGGGCAGCATGGCGAGGTGAGGATTTGACATTACTGCTCATAACTCTTAATTTATACACAAAAAAGGATCTTTCTTAACATGCTTCTGTGCAGTGCAGCACAAACAGAAATTGTGATTTCAGACACCCAGCACCTGCCAGCATGTCTACTTTATGGTCCTGTATTTTGAGGTCTTAAATTCCATGTATCTCCTTGTGGTGTTTGAAGTAAAACTGATCAGGTGGGGCTTTTAGTTATAAAAATGAGCTTATCCTGCAGCTATATTGCTTTCTTCAGAATGTGAAGATATTAACATGTGTAAATTGCTTTTTTCTTCTAGGAGAAGCGGGAATGTGTTTCCAGACAGGAATACAAGAAGCTTGGAGGAGCTAAACTAACTCACCTGAACCCTGGAAACTATTCTGCCAGAGTTCAGGCCACTTCCTTAGCTGGGAATGGGTCTTGGACTGAGCCCATCTCTTTCTATGTGCAGCCCAAATGTAAGACAAATGTTTGTTGTCTGTGTCGAATTGGGGGATTATTGTCTTTTTAATAATTCCTGATGTTCATGTCACTGGGTGTCTGAGATTCTTGCCTGTGCTCTGAACACTCCTCTTACTTGCTAATGGTTCTCCGGGAACTCTTTTCTGCTCCATTTTTTGGCAAGTGTTGACAGCCAGGAGGGGTGTGTGAGGTGTGGTCCTTTCCTTGCAGCTTTGGGTATCTGTGAGAGGTGCAGCCAGGTGTGGGTGTGGAGAACACCCTGCTGTGGCTTCCTGGGATGTGCAGCTATGTTGGGAATGTGATGTTAGCCATAACAACATGGAGCTGGCATGTACAAAGCCTGTGGCAACAAGGCAAACCTGCTTTAAAAATTGCAAAATAATAGGAGAAACAAGTCATTTGTTTAGATTTTTGGCTGGCAGGTTGACCTGCCAGAGTGACATTTGATGAAGAAAAATGTCCTGATGAAAGGGTGATGCTGGTCCTGACAATGGGAGTCATTTTTATTTTGGAAGAACATGACCGCAGAGACCCTCTTCAAGAAATTCTGTATCTAATTGTAGAGCGGATATATCCCCAGAAAATTGCAACTCCATCTTTTATCCCTTTATAGTTTTCTCGTTGCTGAATTTGAAGTAAAGAGCAGTGCATGTGTGTTCTGATTGTAAGCAGCTGCAAGGTGAACAAAAGGTGGAAAAAAGGTGAATGTGCAAGTGAACAATTGGATATTGTTCACTGAGGAATGCAAGTCCTTTAAGCATAACTTGTGAAAACAAAGCCCAGACAGACACTGTTCTGTACAAAATTAATGCCTTTCAGTGTCTGCTTTCTTGTTTCACTCATCTGCAGTCAGGGAGGGTTTCCGAGTGTATTTTGCCACATCAGACAAGAAAATGAGAACTTTGATTTCTTCCCTGTATGGAAATACACTGAGTGGGTTTTGAATGTTTCTTTGTTAACAGAGGTTTTATAGAAACCCTGATACAATTGTTTTCTTGTTGGTTGCAGCAGCAAACTATGGAAACTTCCTGCACTTGGTAATTGTTCTCCCTATTGCTCTGCTGCTCATCCTTGGGGGATTGCTGATAATGCTCTACGTCTTTAACAAAAAGAGGTGAGTTCTATGTGCTGGTGCTTAAACCTGCAGGAGGGGAATTGTTTATTTTCAAATCTGCACCCATGGAGCGAGTTAGAAATTAAAAAGAGAAATGGCATTCAGAGGAGTCGAGAGGCTGAAGTAGATTCTGCCTTGGTGTGGAAAAGGAGGTGGTGTAGAGTTACCAGCATCTGGCTGCTGCTGCTGGAGATATGAAGAGGCTTTTTATTGCAGTACCATGTTTGAGTGGGAAGAGGAAGGCTTGTGAGGAGCGTATCAGTGGGGCAGTGATGGTACACACTGGACTTTTACAGTCAGAAGATTTGACTGAAATACAGGTCAATATAAATCAGGAAAAGTTAGTTCCATTTGGGTTACTCTGATTTTTTTCAAATTCTAGAGGGTTTTTTGAAGTCATTACATCCACTTAAAAAAATATATCCTGGCCAAGAGCAGTCGTTGGGACTGTTCTGTTAATTTGTTTTCCTCAGTTTTGTTTTTTTGTAACTAGTGATTTATTTTTTTAATCTCATTGAAATACATAATGAGAACTTAATAGCAGTACAAATGTTCAGTCTTGCAACTTTCAGGTTATGGAGTTTTTTTATTAGTCTCTCATTAATTGTGCTCATTGAGTATCCCATGATTTCCAGCTCTAATTCACTGGTAGCTCTGCAGACAGTGGTACCAGTTCTGCTCAAGCTCTCCAGAAAGGGCTTTGTCTCTGGTGATTACAATACCTGCTTTGCTTTCCTGAGGCTCTCCTACATGAAATTCCTGATAATTTTTCTTTCTTTAAACTGTTGTTCTAGCACAAGAATGTTTGTGAACCTGTCTCCTGCAAAAGCTCTCAAAGTGCATTTATTGTGTGTCTTGTTCTGAAAATCACCCCAGTAAAATTGGGAGGTGTGGCATTGTGCGGTTTTAAATAAAAAAAATAGAACCACTTAGGAAATAGTTGAATGGAATCCCCCACTAAAAAGAGTCTTGTCTTTTGTTAAAAAACTTCTCTCCCACAGCAGAGCTGATGATGGTAAAGTGCATTCTCAGCCACACGTCTCCTGGTTGTATAAAAATATAGCTGCCTTTCTTAAAGCAAGTTTACCCAGCAGCTAAAAGTACCTTGTGTTTACATTTTCCTGGTGCTGATTTGGTAGAGTCCAGAATTCCTGGGAAGCTGTTCTGGACTGTGTTCCCATTGATTATGTGAGGTAGATAAGATTTCAGTTTGTCCCCTTTGTCTGAAAAACTCCACATACAGTAAATAGTATTCTGTGGTTGAACAAGCAGTGGAAAAGCTGTAGAAGAGATGGTCTGAAATACACTCAGATTTAAAGATTAAAGAAATCAAACCCAATGTTTCCGCAGGAACAGTGACAGACTGGGCAATGGAGTACTTTATGCTTCTGTGAACCCCGAGTACTTCAGTGCCTCAGACGGTGAGTGTGACCTTTCACTTGTGATGCTTTTACTGTCGTGTGTTCTGGTAGTGTCTGACTTTGAAAGGTATGGAATTCTAAAAGGCATGTTGTAAAACCACTTTCTCTGTTTTATTAGCACACCCCTGGAATCCGCAGTTGTTAATACGTAAACGCCACTTGTCTATTGAAACTGGAGAGTTTTTGAATTGTTTTCCTGTAGTTTTATCTACCTGAGGCTAATTTGGATTCACTAGTTTCACTTTCAGATTGCCATCTACTCTTGTACAACGAAAACAGTGATGTTTTCGTTGGAATGAAGGAAGAATGAGTGAATTTGTGGTCTTTCATGTTTGCCCTGTTAAGCTCTGTTTTGCCCTATTGAAACAAACCCACTACTTGAAGAAATCAGAACATCAGACAAATTTCCTTGAGGCCACAGTTTTTCTGTTTATGCGTTAGGTTGGTGCTGCTGTTGTAGAATTCTTGCTGGAGTAGTGTTTCTAGAAGCCCCCAGGAGACCAAAGATTTACCCCAGAGTGGCAGCAAACTATTTGACTGTTATTTTTTATAGCAACACCATTAGAGTTAGAGGTCTGTCGGTGTTCATGCTATAATCCTCTATTTTCATCCTGTCATTTCACCCATGCAGAGCATGTGACACAACTGTCCCCTCCTTTGGTGACTGACAGGCAGCAGCATCAGTGAGTACTTGGATGTCTTCCTGCCTGAGGCAGTCCTGCCTCCTGGCACTCACCTTCTGAGAGCTCTCTTCTGCCTCAGATCAAAGACCTGCAGCAGTAGCAGCAAGTTCTGCTTTTGCTGGTGCAATGGTGTGTGTGCAAGGGATCAGAATAGTGCCATGCAAAGAGCTGCTGGATCAGAGTCTGCTTCCCTCTAGTCATAAAATCAGTCTGTTAATAGAGAATACAGCAGACACTAAACTGATGCAGATGATCAAGTACGTGTGATGCTGTCTGGGAGAATTAGGAGGGCAAGGATTCCAAGAAAAGATTTAACCTAAAGCATTGATTTGAGCTCCTTCCCACCCTGGCTTTGTGCTTTGAGGTTCCTTATTTCTTTCCCAATATGCCAGTACTGTAGTGAGGCTGCTTCAAGTCCATGTACACCTTTCTTTCAGATTTATTTGTATGCCATCATTCCCCTCCCTCTGTATGGGAAAGACGGTGGGCTGTTTGCACAGCATTCTGTGTGGGGTTTGAACACTAAAACTATTGGGGCAGTTGCTGTCGTGGAGCAGGGAGTGATCACAGCACAGGCAGCAGTGGAACATCACGGCCTGTTCTCTCTCCCCTCAGTGTATGTTCCAGATGAATGGGAGGTGCCCCGGGAGAAGATCACCATGTGTCGGGAGCTTGGGCAAGGCTCCTTTGGAATGGTGTACGAGGGAATAGCCAAGGGAGTGGTGAAGGATGAGCCAGAGACCAGGGTGGCCATCAAGACGGTCAATGAGTCTGCGAGCATGCGCGAGAGGATCGAGTTCCTGAACGAGGCCTCGGTGATGAAGGAGTTCAACTGTCACCATGTGGTGAGTCCCGAAGATGTGACGAGGCTGTGACTCATCCAGCCCTGGTGCTTATTGACATGAGGCTGTTCCGGGCATGTCTGCCCTGACTGAAGTGGGAATTTGGGTTTTTAGCTTCAACTCTGTGCAGCTTTGTAATATTATCGTGAAACTCCAGTCAGAAAGTGGAACCAAATCTACATTCAGACCTTTCCCACAGGTTCCCACAGGGCTACCTATCAACATGAATAAATGATAATTAGCTGTGCTTGTACTGAACATTTGTTTTTCCTCTGTCAGGTTCGGCTGCTTGGTGTTGTTTCTCAGGGCCAGCCTACGCTGGTTATCATGGAGCTGATGACACGTGGGGACCTCAAAAGTTACCTGAGATCATTGAGGCCAGACACAGAGGTGAGTCATGAGTTGCTGGATGTTTATTTCTTCAGTTTGAATCATCTTGAGCAAGACAGCCCCACGTTAGAAGCAGCAGGCAATTAGCCTTTCCTGCCCTTCTCCTTCAGTCTAAGGACAAAACGTGAGCTGTTGTGTGATCTCCAACAGCTCTTTCATGAGGCAGTGCAGGGTGCCACATGGGGTAGGTCCCTTCTTGTGTCACTGAGTCCTCTTTTCCAGATTTGCATTAGATCTCTTGTCTGATCTACTTTCTCATCAAGATGTTACAGAAATTGGCTGGTTTAGGAACATGAGTTAGGATAATTGTTTCATGTTGTGTGTCCTGCCCATTGCCCCTGCTGGAAAGTAAATATCGGTTATCTTAGGTCCTGTGCCAACTCTTATGCGTAGGCCATCAGTCTAACAGCTAAAATTGTCACACATGGTACAGGGTCTGAAGGATAAAGATGACACACAGGTCACTTGCCACTGAAATCACAGCAGCCTATGCAGAAGATGAGCTCAGCAGCTTTTGCCCTTGATCTAGAAATTCTGATGTGGATAAATAAAAGGAACAGAACATGAGGACAGTATGTACACAAGAGAATGAATGTGGTCTGTTAATTGTTTGATCTTCATCATGCTCAGAACAACCCTGGGCAGGCCCCCCCGACCCTGAAGAAGATGATCCAGATGGCGGGAGAGATCGCTGACGGCATGGCCTATCTCAACGCCAACAAGTTCGTGCACAGGGACCTCGCTGCCAGGAACTGTATGGTGGCTGAGGACTTCACAGTCAAAATTGGAGGTGGGCTGTCCTGACTCTTACACAGGTCATAGAATCATCCTGGAAAAGCAGTGTCTTAGAAAGCTTTTAATTAATTAATTTTTTTAAAAACCTGAGCTCTAGTTTAAATGTCTGCAGAACAAAATATGTTCCTTGTGAAGACTTGTAGTGATTTAAGGCCTGTGAGAAGTTAACACTGAGTTGAAACCTCTGGAATACCTCTGCTTGCTGTTGTTCCAGTGAGGCAGTAGTATAGCATGTGGGTTTAAAAAGAGCTGGTGAGGCAGTGATTTAGGTGTGGGTACTGCAGACATCTGGGTGGATGGTGTAGTTACCACTGGTGTGTCATTCGCATCTCTGTTAATGCACAAAAATAATTCTGCCTCCTGTTTATTGATTCAAGAATGAGAATTTTAGGATTATTTTCACTCATATCTGAGTTGGAAGTGGAATGACTTCAGCTGGGTGCTTTCCAGTCTAAACTGGAGTTCTGCTTCCCAGACAGCTGAATGGCTTTTCTTCTGCTCTGCTGTTAGATCACCAATTTTTTTTCCTTTTACCATCCCTCCAAAATAGTGTCAGATGAGTTTTTTCAGTCTTCTCTCCAGAGAGAGTGATTTTAAGCTGTTGGCTGTTTTTGAGTTGTGCATATTAAAATAACGTGTATAGCAACAGCCTTCTGCTGTAGGAAACTAATTCTTTTTCTCTGAGCTTAACTCAGCTATTTTGGTAATTTGTGTAAATAATCCTGTCATTTGGGAGAAAGAAAAAATGATTTCATTTTGAGTCAGTTAATTAGGAAATAAGATCTTTTGGGGATTTTGTGTATTTTCTGCAGGTTTGTGGGAAGCCAGCCTAAATCCTTCCCATTCCAGTTTTCTCCTCCTGCCCCCATCAGCTTGTTTTACAATTCTTTAAACTGAAGATATGGTGCATTTCTTCCCTTTCACATGTTCATGGTTAGCCCAGAAGCATTTTGTAAATGTGCTGCATTGCTCTTGTTTATGTACCAGCATTGAAAATCCCCTCATGCAGAAACAGTTGAGGAGCATCTTGGCTGGAACACGCCAACTCAGACTGTTCAGATCTCAGAGGAAGAGCTTTATGCCACACTACCCTGTGCTCACTGCGTGTCTGTTTCTTATTTGCATTACATTTTGAAAGAATCTTCCGTTCAGCCGGGATAAAGTCACCCTGGTGTGTGGGAGTGATGGAAGAGCTGCACAGATGGGCTTTTTAGTCATAATCACCGAGGGTACCGGCGTCCCTGGTACGCAGGGAGCGTTGTGGTTGGTCACTCACCACATGCTGGTGATAACTGAGAGAGCTGGGGGAGTTCTGTACACGTTTTCTGGGGGGAAAAAAGGGGCAGTTACAGGTCTGTGTTGGTAAAATGGATTTTGCCCTCTGTGTCATCAGAAAGCAATTAATATCAGTCAGAGGATTGATGATCCCTGATTTATAAACTTTTTGGTTGGTGTCTGAGAACACAGTAACTGGTTTCAATAAGCAAGTGTGAGACCCAGCAGTTCTGTCTCAGGCTGATTGTACAGAAAAAACCACTGGAATAAATCTGAGTTACAGTCAAGGGGATGAACATTTTTAGATCCAAGTCTTGCAAATGCTTACAAATTTACAGCTAAGCATTGGGTATAACCGGAAGTATGTCTTTAATATTTGTGTGTGTTAATCACAAATGAACAGCATAATCCTCTGAAGCACTTGAAATAGAATATTGTACAGAAACTGGGAATTACCTTTGGAAACAGGAAAAGGAAAACCAAAAGGAGTATTTCCTTCAACATGCGAGATTCTTCAGTTAAACACAATAGTTATAATTACTAAAGGAGCTCCTTACACTCCTTAAAAGAAAATGAAAATCACTGAATTTGAGGAACAATTAGTGAATTATATGACCTTCAGAAGACTCATCTTACTGCAAAGCTTGAGCATAAATGCTGTAACTTCTCGTATTCCTATATTTAAACCATTCAGACTTGTCATCCCTGAAGTCAGTGGCACAGTCTGTTGGTGTTGTTGGGAGGGAAGGTCACCAGCCCTGAGGCGGCAGCTGAAGTGTCTGCAAAGTCAAGTGTCGTGGGAACACAGTGCAGATTCCTCACACCCGAGTGTGGTTCTCTGGCTTGTAGGAAGGGGAAATGTTCATCATTTTCTCACACAAATTCAAACTATTTCTACCTTCTAGATTTTGGCATGACGAGAGATATCTATGAGACAGATTATTACCGGAAAGGAGGGAAGGGTTTGCTGCCTGTCCGCTGGATGTCCCCAGAATCACTGAAAGATGGAGTCTTCACAACGCACTCCGACGTCTGGTAACAAAAAAGGGGCTCTGAAAAACTGCTTTAACCCCCTTCTTTCTAGCCTCTCTTCTTGTTTTAGTAGATTTAACTAAGTTTACTGCTTCTCCTGTCCATTGAAAGGTAACTCTCTTGTTCCACAAGTTCATGTTTCAGCAAGAACTCGTGAGGTTAAATTTTCCTCTCAGGGAGAACAGAATTAAATGGATTTCCAAAACTGGAGGTGGCAGCATGTTTCCTGCTATTAGTTGTAAAATCAGTTGTGCAGTGAAAAACATTACCTTCACCTGGAAGAGCAAGTTGTCATTTTTGAAATTGCCCTCCTTCAAGAAAAGCATTAAAAGTTGCCAAGAATATAGAAAGGTTCCTAGTGCTGACCTGCTTTTCCATCAAAACCTTCTGTGTGAATGACTCCACTTTCCCCCAGATGGGTTGTGTACTCTTGCAGGCCTTTTTGGGGAGTTCTCCCTTGTGTATATCCCTCTCCATTTGGAGCTTCTTTTGCTTGTTTTATATACTGCAAGATGCAGAAATAGGGTTTTCTTTCAAAACACACTGCATGCTTGCTGTATCTGTGCAGTTATTAATAGAGGCGTGTACTTAGGAGAAGTAATCCCCTGGAACAATTCCTCACACACCCCCCAGCTTTTGGAGATAGGTAAGGAAGACTTGGCAGAAGATGGTTGTGTACTGGCAAAACCTCTCCTCTGTCTTTTATGGTTTCTCTGCCTTCCTAACAAGATGTTTTTACTGCTGATCTGTTACAGAATTGGCAGCTGATTGCCTCCAAATGTCTAGAAGTCAGTAGGAATGGTGTTTTAGGAGTAAACTGCATTTTCCTTGAGCAGCTTGAGGAGTTTGGAGTCAGTGGTCTGTAGTTCACAGCACCAGCTCTGAACAAAAAGTTCTTGAGACGAATTCAAGTGAAAAAGCAAAGCACCAGAATGATGCTTAAATTTTATTTTATATATGGCTAGTAACTTACTTTTGAATCCAGTAACCCTCAGACTTGGAAGCAGATGAAAACAACCACGTTGAGTTGAAGGGAAGCCCTGTATCAGCGTATCAGCCATTTATCTGATGGAACAGTGCAGGCATGCTTTTGGCAGTTCCCCCAGTGAAAGAATTTTGGGACTTGTAATGGCTTCACAAAACAGACAGAAATTTGGACTATATCACTAGAAAATCCCCAGATGCAGAACTGACCAAGCCTGGAGAGAAGAGCTGGCAGAGCTGCCTGTACTTACCACACAGCAGGAATTTTCAGGTCCAGCCATTGCCTCTGAAGGGTTCAGCAGCAGCTCAGGGTGAGCACTAGGGATGTCCCATGTGTGTTCCACACGTGCTTTCCTTTAGCCTGGGACTTTTATGTGATGTTATTCTTCAAACATAACTCAAATTCCAAACAAAAAAACCCCAGGTGTGACGCCAAATCAAGTGTCAGAAGTAAATTAGTGCTGTAGTTGTTGCCAGGAGTATGTAAGTGCTTCCCTAACAGGGAAGAGAGGAGGTTTAGATGGGATATTAGGAAGAATTTCTTCCCTGTGAGGGTGGTGAGGCCCCGGCACAGTTGCCCAGAGAAGCTGTGGCTGCCTCTCGATCCCTGGAAGTGTCTAAGGCCAGGTTGGATGGGGTTTGGAGCACCCTGGGATAGTCGAAGGTGTGCCTGCCCATGGCGGGGAGTGGAACAAGATGGGCTTTAAGGTTCCTTCCAGCCCAAACCATCCTGGGATTCCATGATTTGGCATTCGTTGGTCCATCAGTCCAAAGCAGGATTGTGCAAACAATATTGCAGTTCATCAGTGGTACAGCCTGAGTGAATATCCTGGCCTGGAAAGTAGTTTACTGATTACAGGATTGGAAAGCTGAAGAGGAGGAGCAGTAAAATCTTGACAGATTTTTACTTGAAAGCATAAAGAGGAAAAAAATTGCTTTATGGAGAGGAGGCCCACAGTACTCGTGGGTGTTTCAGAGAGTTTCTCCTTGGGATGGTTTGGCATCTTAATTGTTAGAAGTGATTTACTCTGAAATTTGGTTCACAGGGGTGTACTTGTCTGGAGGCACAAAAAAACGGGCTCAACATGAGAAATTTGCTGTTTGTTTAGAACATGTATCCACAGCGACAGAGAAATTTCAATCTAAATTCCAAATGGAGTGGAGCTTGACTTTTAACACTGTCATGAAATACTGTCTATTTACTTGATCTGCTTATGGCTGAAAGGATCATTCCTTCTCAGTAACTTTTACACCAGGCACTATACATTGGAGGTCTCTTCATGCCAGGAAAAATTTCCTGAATCCTTCTGTTGGTTCAGATTTGAAGTTGCTCAGTGTGAACTGTGGAGCTTGGCTGTTTTGGGGGCCATTTATTTGCATCAAAGAGTAAAGAAAAGGTTGTTTTTCCTGCCTTTCTGGGCAGATATTGTGACGTGTAGTTCCATGTTCTTCGAGATCAGTTTTAGAAGCCAAGATGTCAAAAAGACAAAACCCTGCTGAGTTGTCAGAGTCCAGGATTTGTAAGCTGTAAGGTGAAATGGCAACTGCAGGAAGAGCGTCTGGAGGTTTGAAGGGTGGAGCTTTATTTTAGCAACTCATTCTTTTATTGCTTTTCAGGCTGAAGAATGAGGTAATTAGACAGGGCTGTTTTTGTTGTAGTTAGGGAAGGAGGACATTTTAAAATTAATGTAATACTGTTCAGGGTGAGGGTGGATTTCTATAAATAAGTCCTCATCATCTTGTGTTCTTTCAGGGCTGGTAGTTGCCTGGAAGGAGCAACCTGAGTTTATTTGTTAGGATAATCTGACGAGTAGGTGTGCAAGACTTGTTCTCATTATCCCTGCACTGATCAAAGAAGCTTCAAAGGCACCCAAATGTTGAGTTGACCCCTTGTCCCTCCCTCCCCTGAAAGGAAAACAATTGCAGGGCAGTTTGTGGCTTCTGGCTCCAGATGCAAACCAGTTTAGATCTCAGGGATAGCTGAAAGATAAAACCACTCGGCCATAACCAGCTAATGACACTGGACTCCTGTTTTCATAACACTGCCCCAGTGGAACTGCATGTTTTTCACTCAGCTTGACTCAGCATTTTACCACACAAGTCAGACAGCATCGAGATTTTCCTTTGCCCAGCAGCTCTAAAAGTAGATGACTCTTCAGTGCAGGGCAGACAATTTGAGCTGTGTCTGCTCAATAAACTAATTTTAAATGGAGATATTTTTAGAAAGTGTCAATACTTACATCCAAACTACCCAATTACATAACTATGCTTATCTTCCTTCACCAGTAATCAATTCCTATTATTAGACAAACTGCTTTTTTCACGTCAGCTGTCCTTTGTAGTTATCTGGAAGGAGCTGGAAGCTCTGTTTCAAGAGCATAGTTACATGCATGTTGCAAAGGGCTAACTGAGTTGTTCTCACCTGAGTCCTTTACTCACCAGAGTAGGTGTGTTTGAAGTCAGCAGTCTCTTGAGGGAGGGGATGTGACTGTCACCACAGGCACCTGTTTTTTGAGTGACTGGAATTCTTTGTTAAAAGAAAATACCCATGGACACCCACTACTCAGCATCTTGTAAGAAATACACCCTCGTAAAGACGGCTAGGACCCCTAAAACTGTGATCTTCCCTGCAGGTCCTTCGGAGTGGTGCTGTGGGAGATCGCGACGCTGGCGGAGCAGCCGTACCAGGGCATGACCAACGAGCAGGTGCTGCGCTTCGTCATGGAAGGGGGGCTGCTGGAAAAGCCAGACAATTGTCCTGACATGCTGTAAGTGCCACCACTGCCTTGTGGGCACAGCTTGTGCTTCCTGACCCCTGCAGTGTCTGCTCTTCCCAGCTACCACAGGAGGGGCTGTTAGAGAGTGACAGTCGTGGGGGGGCTGCTTGAACAGTCTCTGTCAATCCAGTATTTTATGGTAGTGAGACATTCCAGAAAACAACTTTGCTTGTGGCCAGAATCTCACCTTGGGCTATCTATCTCCTCTAATAAGCAAACAAAACCCAAGCTTTGTGTTACTGAATAAAATTAGACTTAATAAAAATCCGTAAGTGACACTTGCTGCAGCAGGAAGCTCTGTGCCTAAGTCATATCTCTCCTGCTTAAAGTAATTCTGTTGAGCATAAAGAGAAAAAAGAGCAGGGGACAAGCTGAAATGTGTGTAAACACTGGAAGTGAACTTTATAATTCAGCATACAGATAAATTATCTGAAGCTGGGTTGGATCTGCTGTTTCAGTCATAGTGCTCATCCCATTGAGATAAACAAATCCCCCCTGCTAACAGTTTTGTTCCCTGCAAGCACAGGGAGAGGTTTTCCACAGAAAAACTTCTCCCTGCCCCAGAACAGACCCAAAGCCTTGCAGCAGCAGAGGGTGTGCAGTGCAGCAGCTTCAGTTTTTAGCTTTACATTGCTGAAATACTTCTGCTGGCCTTTGTGTACAGCAGTTTCAGTTGTTCAGACTTTATTGCTTTGATATACTTCCCAAACTGACTTTTGGGAAGGAAATACTGCGTCTTGCAGTTATTGAAATTTGTTGGAGGCCCACAAAAGGGATACAATCACTTAAGGGCCTCAGCTGCTTGGGATTCTTAGGAAAATAGCTTTTTTGGCTGGAGCCTGGCTGTGGTTTCAGATGACAGGCAGTGTTGTTTTGTTGTTTGAGGGGTGTGGGTGGTATATGCAGGGGGAGGTGTAGCTGCCATGTGATTCCTTGGTTTCACATTCCTTCCCTTTCTCGATGCTCTGGAGAATTCCTGGCAGCCGGATTGACTGGACATTGTTTAACACGGTCAGAGCTGTGTAATGGGGGTGGGCACAAACGGGGAAGAACGGGGATGTGACGGGTTCGGCTCCCTGAGTTCACAGGAAAAAAGCACCTCTGCAGTGAGAACAAACTCAGTGGGGAGAGGTGCAGCATTAGAATTCCCGTTAACCTGGGGTGTGTGGTGTGAGCAGGGCTGGGAGGGGAGTCAGGCCAGAAGTCCTCTCTGCTGCAGCCCACCCAGTTCTCCTTCCTCCCCCTCCTCAGGGAATCTCCTCTGCTCCAGGGCTGTTGCTACTGGATGAATCCACTTTCAAGGTCCTGGCTTGAGGGCTGGGAGAACTTGGTTAAAGTCTGGCAGAGCAAATCTTTGCACCGGCGTGTAACAGCCAAGGCCTTTCTTGTGCTGCTCCTCATGGAGAAGCTGTTCACACGTTGGTTCTGCCCAGCAGGATTCAGCCTGACAGTGCAGAGGTGCAGAATAAAAAATATCTGCCTTTGAATTGTGCTGCTTTGCTCTGTTGGAAAAAGAAATGAGACTGAACTCAGACCTAAGGCACATCTACTTTAGTGGTGATTTTTTGGTTTGCTTTTTTTAGTGATAAAGTTGAGTATAAAAGATCCTGGCTTTATCCCAAATGTAAAAAAAAAAAAGAAAAAGAATGTATTGACCTTACTGTGACTTGCTTTTGCTCCCTTTCAGCTTGTTTTGTCTTTGTTTTAGTACAGACACCCAAACCTGCTGAAATTCAAATAGGCAGTTGTAGGAATAACAGTAGGGAGTTCCAGGAATAACCTTCACCTTTGTTCCCTGCACATGCACTTGGCCATCAAAAAACCTCTCATGTTCCTGTGGTGCTTTATTCTTTGCGTGTTTTCGCTTCTTTCTCTGCCCAGGATGCTGTGGCAGTGCTGTGCCACCCTCGGTGACCTCCCCTCTGCTCCCGGTCCTCACTCACACACTGTAGCTTCTGGCAGGGTCAGAGACCTGGTCTGTAGGCATGGGTCCTCTCCAGGGCCCAGTAACCTCCTTCTCAGCTGGAGACCTCCAGGCAAATTAGGACATGGGCAGAAGAGTGTTTCTAACAGTTTCCAAGTGCCCTGAAATTGCATATGGATCTTACCCTGCATCCCAGCATGTTCCAGGCCACTGCTTTCTCCAGTGCTTTACAAAACCCTTTGTAAACCAAGGGATCCTCTTTTTTGTGGAGATTGCTAAAAGATTTTGTTTAAAGACAGGTTTCTTGGCATGTCTGTGCTAGCGGGAGGTATTTTTTAGGCAGCATAAATTCTTGCTGGTGGCGACTGGTCTGTGATATTTTAGTATTGACTCCCAGTATTAACTCAAGATGTCCCAAAAGCAAAGCCCTGCTGCAGGGAGGTCACTTGGACTCGGTGCTGCCTGGAAGCAGGTGAGAAGGGGAGCTCTGTGCTCCTGTGTCTCATATGGTAGCTACAAATACACAGGGACTTTGTTCTTGAAACTAGTTTGACTTGGAAGCAACTGAAATTCTGGTCAGAACATCAGCGGACCTGTCTGTGGAGAAACGGGAGTGTGCTGACAGAGAGAAACCTCCAGAACAGGTAGAGGAGGTAACTGCTGTGGGGAAGTGTAGATGAGAACAGAGAGAAGAATCTTGCTGTCACCAAATCTGCTATTTTTAGCCTTGTGGGTGATGTGATGTTGACACGGCCCTGCACCCTCCAGCCACAGAGCAGCATGGATTCTGCATGGTGCAGGCAGGCTGGGACACTGTGTGTCTCCATCCCTGCTGTGCTGGTCGTACTCACCAGTGCCTGTGCTCCCCTGACCCTGGTAGCAGTGGATCAGCAGCTTTTAGGTGGAGCTGCAGAGGTTCTGTTCTGCAGTGTGGCTGTGTTGGATGCTTGGGCAAAGGGGGATTTTACAGGGGGTTGTCCTGTGGCTGGGAGGTGGTGAATCCCTGTGAAAGGGTGAAGCACAAAGGGGAGGGTATTTCTGGAGGCTCTTTACTCTAGCACAGGGTGAAACAAGCCTCAGTTGTGTTTATGCTACACCCTCTTGGCATAGCTCGCGTGGCTTTGCAGACAGAACCATGCAATAAGACAGATGGTTCAGTAAGGCGGTGCCAGGAGAAGCTTTGCTGTTTTTCTCCTCTTCCTGTGCACTCAGTGATGTTTTTATGTCCTCCCATTGTTATGGCACTGCTCATCAGGTGACGGCTGCGTGGCACCGAGCTTTGGTACAGCTGAAGCTCTCAGACAGTGTGTTCCCATGGGGCTTTTAAAAGTTGTGGAGGCTGGAATTCCACTCTGTTTTTGAAGCGGGATTGCTTCCCCCACATGCATTGTAGACTATTTACGCAGTGCTGATTTCCCTTTGTTCCTGCTTAGAACCCGGGGTCTGCTTTGCAGAGGCACTGGCAGCACATGGCACCAGCAGGGGAGGAGAGGTCCTTTTGCTTTTCCCCCCCAAATCAAGTGTATTGCAAAGCACAAATGGAATGCAGCTTTCCATTTTCTGTTTTTTTTTATTGTCTTGGAGCAAAACAGAGCTCAGTTCCTGCTCAGCTCCTTGAGCAAAAGATGCACAGAGGGATGCTAGCTATTCCCCTGTCCCATGATGGTGCCTCCAGCTCCCTGGAGCTCACTTGCCACCAGTCAGGAACGTACTTCATAAATCTGCTCAGGTTGTATTAACGGCCTGTAAATTCCTCCACTGTCTATTGGAAAGGTTTTTATTTTGTTTAAGATAATGTAAACAAGGTCTGCGAACACATAGAGTTAAAAAGGAAAAAAAAATCCTTTTATGGGAACTCTGTACGGTTTTTAAATCTGGAATGGCTTAAAAGAAACATCACATGTCCTTGTTTGTGCTGATGTCACATGCATTACTCCGCTGCTTGTGGTATCTCCTTAGCATTGCCCTTAGGCCTCGGGGCACAGCGCCAGTGAATATCCAGAGTTCCTGGCTCCAGCCAAGCTTCTATTCAGGGACGCAGCAGTCAGCTGGAAGGGAAACAGCAATGAAGTAACAGAAATGGATTTTATATATTTATGTCTCAAGCTTTCCTCCCTGCTTGTGGGTGAGGGTACGGTGCAGTTTTATAGTCTGGCTCCGCTTTTGCTCTGAAAGGCTTTTTACAGACTCAAAAACAAGCAGGAGTTGGGCAGTGTTTACGTGTCTACGTGCAGTTACAATGCAGCATTGAGTACCCAGGGAGTTCTCCCAGCACAGACTGGTTTTGCCAGCTCTTGCTGGGTGTCACAAGGCCATTCTCAGGTGGCTGACGTTTGTTCACGCGGAGCGGTGCCAGTGGAGCTCTGGCAGGGATATTGGGCACTTTAGATGCACTTCAGTGAAGATTGCTTTGGGTTTGGTTGAAGCACTCAGCAGTGTTTGCAGCCCAAACACAGCCACTTGCCATCTCTGCTGGTTCACGTCAGCTGAGAACACAGTGGAGGTGCAACAGTATTTCCCAATTTCCCGAGTTTCTGGGGAGTGGCTTTCTTTTCTGGGGTTTTGTTTCAGGCCAGGGTTCCTAAACTCTCTCCAGACCCACCATGGGCTGCAGAGCACAGGGTTTTCCAGCTCAGTGTCAGTCCTGTTGGAAGGTTTGTTCTAGAGCAGGGACATTACTGTAGGATGGACTTCAGTCATATTCAAAAAGAGAGTGATTTTTTTGTTTGTTAGTTTTTGTCTTTTTAATTTAAAAATAAAATAAAATCTTTCCAGGCTGATGCAGAGATCTGGTAAACTGAGGGAACAAGGCAGTGAGAGCTAATGAAAAGATCAAATAGACTTGCTCGTTTGAGCTCTGAAAATCTGTGGAAGTTGGAAATACGGTATTGTTGTTCTCTAGAATTAAAGCTAAAAGTTTAGGTGACCTGGCTTAAGGGAAGGCTGGCAGAGATGGGAAATAAACCCCAGCAAGCCAAGGGGGTCTGACTGGGGCTGCAGGTCCCAGTGCTGGCAGGTGAGTCAGAGACATGAAGGATTCTCCAGTGCATTACCTTAACTGAGAGATTTCTTGGCTTTATTTTATTTTTAGATCCATTCTTACTCTAGCACAGAGTAGTAGTTTTGGCCAGCCGCGACTTCCTCCACACAGCGTGTTCCTCTGAGCACTGTGTACACAGAGGATTGGCTCGAAGAATTAATGCTAATCTTCCTTTTCTTATTTAAATTTGTCCTATTACTGCACTGTGTTAACAGAAGACATCCCTATTCCACCTTCACAGACGGTGAAATCATTTCTTGTGTTATGTTTAAAGCTCAGGGCGATCTCCTGGGAATATCCAATTTTGCTGTGTCATGAAAATGCTGTTTTCATTATGTCTGTATTACTGTTTCATTTTGTGGTTTTGTTTTGCCAGCATGGGACATTGTACAGATCTAATCATGGATGTGCTTAAACAGATGATCTCACACTCCGTAAAATATTAATGCATCCCTGGCCGTAAATGAAAACAGCCTAATTTTAAAATAAAAAGATTAGAGAATGTCTTTGAGATTGGCAAATGTCCGCTGGGGATTACAATTAATTTTAATGTAATTCTCTTCTTTCAGGGGAAAAAGGCGGTGCTTTACCTTGTGTGTATTTCCTATTTTAATTTTTTTCCAAGTCGATGTTGATGGGGTGGGATGAGTTGTTTGAAAAAGATACTCCAAGAGGTGCAATCATGTAGCTTATGGCTGAGTAAGCACAGGGTAATTCAGAGGAAAAAGAGAAATACCAAGTCAGAATAAAAGTATGAAACAGTTCTGGATGTCAGGAACCCATGAGACACGAGATGTGGGCAGGTGTGTGGGAGGGAGCGGAAGAGGTGAGGTAGAAGTTATGGGAGTAAACAGGTGATGAGAAGGAAGGTGGAAATGCGACACAGGCATTCACAGAATATTCTGAGTTGGAGGGGACCCACCAGCATCATCAAGTCCAACTCTTAAGCAAATGGCGTGTTACGGGTATTGAACCCACAACCCTGGGGATCTTGGCCTGTGAAAGTTCTGTCACTTTGGCTTCCATCGGAATGGAATTATTCTCTAAAGCACGTGGTCCAACCCAGTCCTGGCTCAAAAACACCTCAGTAAATGTTTTTCCTGTGTTCCTATTCCCTGCCCAGGTTTGAACTGATGCGCATGTGCTGGCAGTACAACCCGAAGATGAGACCCTCCTTCCTGGAAATCATCGGTAGCATCAAAGACGAGCTGGACCCAGCCTTCAAAGAGGTCTCCTTCTTCTACAGTGAAGAGAACAAGCCTCCGGACACAGAGGAGCTTGACTTGGAGACTGAAAACATGGAGAGCATTCCTTTAGACCCCTCCTCCACCCTCCAACCCACTGACAAGCACTCAGGACACAAGGCCGAGAACGGCCCCGGCGTGGTGGTCCTTCGGGCCAGCTTCGAGGAGCGACAGCCGTACGCGCACATGAACGGGGGCCGCAAGAACGAGAGGGCCCTGCCGCTGCCCCAGTCCTCGGCCTGCTGATCCTCGGAGCCAGAGCCTCGCAGAAACAAAACACACACAAACACAGGCATTGGGGGAAGAAAGAAAGAAAATCACAATATATTCAAAAGCCTACTGTACCTCAGTGGATCTTCAGAACTGCCATAGCTGCACTTGGGAGAACCCTTTTTTCAGTAAACAAGTTACCGTATTTTTCTTTTTTTTCAATATGCAAGCAGATGTTTGTTTCAGTCAAGGACTCCAGTCATGGGGCACACAGTTGGCCTTTTAAAACTCTTAATGTTAACACTTAATAGCAACAGAAAACTTGAGATCTGATGTCTCTCTCTCCTCTCTCCTCTCTCTTCTTTCTCTTTCTTTCTGTCTCTCTTTTTGCTTCATAATGGGAAACATATCTGCGTGCAAGTTCAACCATACAGCACTTTCATCAGATCAAAGATATCGCAGGCCAGGTGGTTCCCGGTACCCCTGCAAGCACCTGCCTAACACTGTAGGTCTTTATAAAAAAACCACAAACAAACAAAAAACCACAAACAAACAAAAAAAAACCACACACAAAAAAACCCTAAACTAAAAAAGACTGGATTTTTAATGTTGCTCTTTAATCTTTTTAGGAACATGTAAAAGAATAAAAAAGGGCCATCATTTGTCCAAGGCTGTTACCATTTTCAACGCTGCCAAATTTTGCCAAAAAAAATGAACTCTCTGGTTTTTGTTTTCGTTTGTTTCTTTGGTTTCTTTTTT